>CM023456.1:103525392-103685928 GCA_013339765.2 Haemaphysalis longicornis
ACCATTCATGCTGTAAAGCAATTCGTAAGCAAAATACTAGCCGCGGGGATTTTCGCTCGCCGGGCACCGGAAACGCAAAGGTCACCTACGCTTCTGCGGCTAAGATGTCACCATAAGTTGTGACTACAGCGGTGTGTTCGTCAGTTTAGCGAGAAGGCGACCATGTTTTCGAAGTGGTTACGCTCTGATGTCGACACCCAACTGAATGTTTTGGTTTTATATTACAAAAAAAGATACGTAGAGTAGGACACTCTTCCGCAAGCAACGGTGGGAGTGTAAGAAAATGGAGTATAATACAGATGTCAGAATGCTCAACTCTAAAACCGAAGTCGTGCCCCATCCCAAGGCAGCAGCTCCTGCCTTTGCAATCTCAATCACTTTACGCTGAGGTAATGAACTGTTGAATGGTGCCTTCGGCTTCTCGACAAGAGTAGGGTACGCAATTGTTGTATTTTTAGATGCAACGCATCTCTTTAACTCGCCTTGTCTCGCGTCGTTGTCGCCGCGTAGTCCGCATTCCTCCCCCATTCTCCTCGCCGCGGCAGCTGCACGCTCCGCCGCTGTCACCGCAGCGCCATCTATGCGCCACCGTTTTAAGCGCGCAGGTTGCGCTCGGCTGCGCTCGCACCCGGCGCCGTGCCAGCAGTGCGTCAGCGCGCAGCGCGCGCTCGGCTAAAAATTTACACCATCTTCCCGGGAGGGGAACCATGGGTTAGATGCGACGCATCGGGGGTGAACATGCTGCGTAAATAGGATACACAACAACAGCAATCCACACGCTGACACGCGAACATAACGGAAACGCAACGGCAACCCCCGATGCGTCGCATCTACCACATGGTTCCCCTAGAGGAAAGATGGTGTAAATTTTTTCGTTGAGCATACCCTCGACGTGGTTAGGTTGTCTGGAAAAGACTGAATTTTTGGATGCGAAGCATCTCATTTCGGGGCTGTGTCCCTCCCTCCCTCGTTGTCGTTGTGGTTGTTCGCCGTCCGCACTATATTGCGCATGCGCGTCTCTTAGCCCCGTCAGCGTTTGGGCTGACGTCAGCGCAGTCCACCATGAAAAGAAATACTTAGATGGCGCCAGGTTTCGATCCCACTGCTCTCTGGCCGCAACGGGAGGTACGTGGCGCTCTTCCCACTGCGCTACAAACGAGACGGGAGCAAGTGCTACGAACGCGCGTTATGTCCTTCACTAATTCAAACTAAGTCGAGAAGCTACGGATACAACGAAGGCACGCGAAGCTGAACGTCAACGGGAACGAACTGAAATCTACTCGGAATTTAGTCGCGCCCATGGCTGCTTCGCATACTACTGAGGGTTCCTACTACTGGAAGATGGTGTAATTTTTTCGCATATTTAGAACACCTTTAAGTTAATGTATGATGCTCCGACCTAGCAACTCCGTCGAGATAGAATTGCAGATATACGTGTAATTTTATCCGGAGCACATTGCGACGCTTCGCCGTTGCGACCCCTTTGTGACACACAGGAGGATCGTGTTCCTAGGCATAGGAAGAAAAGATGTATTTTATAGTCTTGGGGAGGCGTGTGTTGTGCCCGTCATCGGAATATGGATGTTAAGTTTGGGCGATTGCTTCTCGGTCGAATGCCGGGTTTATTTCGAGACCTCCGTGTCCGTGTTTGTATGTTGTTGTCAACCTCCATCATAGTGAATGGGACACACTTTAGGTATCGTTATTTTATTATGTAGGCAGCCAGCAGTTTAATGGTATTTAGAGTATCTGTAATGAATATTCTGCTTCTATTGGACATTAAAGGTAATTGGATTGCCAATAAGATGGCTCCAATTTTAGCTTTATTCGTTTTCGTGTAAAAGGCTTATTCTACTACAAAGCTTGATAAGGCAGTACCCTACGATAATTGTTGCCTTCATCCATCCTCTTATGTCGGTGTACACTCTGTTTTCCTGTTTTCAAGCTTGTTTGAAGGAATGTGATCCTGGCCTGTCGCCTGTCCTAATCAACGTTTAGACGTGTGTTTCCTGGTAGGGCGTAGTTTCATGTGGATTCTTTGGATCGGTGAAATGTTCTTATAGCGTCCAGTCGTTTGTTCTTCGGAGAGGTTACTATCGCACTTATCGCTTTTGTTGTCTGCAACCGCTCCGTTTTTCTACGACAGCTGCTTCTGTGATTCTAAAAGGGCTGATTAAAACACCATTTGACGGCCTTTTCCGTGACCATGAAAGTTAGAAGGTTGAGGGCTGCATTATGCGCTGCCTAATTATGGTGGTTACTTGGCTTTCTTCACTTTGGCTTCGTTTTCTCTCACGTCAGACTGTATATTATGCGGCTGTAATCCCTGCCTGCATGCCACACCGTTTCTTCATTCTCATTTTCCCAAGGTTATGCGTTTCACGATGTGGCTTTAACTGGAGAAAGATGTTCTGGATTGGGCAATTTTAAGATCAGCACTGACGCTCCCTTGTAGGGCCATGCCGAGCATTCGTGCACGGATTCTTATCAGGGATAGCGTTTTCACTAATATTTACGGTGATTTGTAACCTGGCCGCGTCTTCCCATCGATTGTTTGCCAGACCGGCCTTGCGGCGTTGACAGAGCTGAGGTAAATTTGAAAATCAATTTAAACAATTGTACCAATCGACGCTATGCCCTCAGCTTTATTTCTGATAAGGACACTTTTTTGTTAGTTTATGATCTATATCTAGACCTTCCAGCGTTTTTGAGAGCATGCGCTAATCTTCTTACCACTTTTTTCAGTTACGTAACAATGTTGGCGCGGCATCAGTTGCGGTAGTATAGTTGTTTTCCTATGATGGCGACAGTAGGGCGCCGCTCAGTACCCTGTCTGCCATGCACGCTAACACCGACATTGCATACAACAAATTTCACTGCGCAGGCGGGAAATGTGCGGAAATGACGTATGCGTTCTTTAGTCTCCGCCCTAGTATCATTATCACACTCTTGTTACCGCTTAGTCATATCTAGCTATTGGACGAGCCACCGCATCTGGCTGCCTAATTTGTAGCTTCCGGTTAGCAGCGATGATGTACTTACCCGGACGCTTGATGATCGCTGCTAATAGGGGACGGCAAGAACTCACGGGTTAATTAAGAAATTAGCCCATAGAACTATTGCGTTGAGAACTGTATTTTTGTATTAATAGGCACTCCTAACGTGCAGCACTGACAATACTTTTACTCTTCGAATACTCCCAAGATTTTTCACCGCCTATCGCCAAATCCATGCTTCTCTGTACATATCATGGACTCATGGACATAGCGGCTGCACAGGTGAATCAGCCGGACATTTATCCGGTTAACTTTTTTGTCTTTTGACGTATTGATCTGACATTTTGTCAGCGTCGTGCGATTAACCGCCGCCATACGTATAACGCTTGCTTTTCAAGTGTTTCCCTGCCACTATGCGCCAAGAGATGTGCTCTGAACCGTGCCACTCGTCGAATGGCAATTTAGCCATGGCTGCAGTGTTTATCAGGAGTGTCATCGGATGTGAGAGAGATAGAGAGAATGATCTTTAATAAAAACTGGCGATGTCAGCCGAGCTAAGATGCTTGGCTTGCTACACCAGATGAATGCGATGACGCTGATGATTATAATTATGAAGAGGAATACATATGATTTTAACTAATTACAAAGTCTTATAAAGACTTGTGTCTTTTAGGTATGCCAATAAGGCTTTCGTTGCACGAACGACACGTTTGGAAGAATTCCAAAGACCTAATACGTCCCCCAGTTCTAGTTTTGCGGAGAGTGGCCCGCCCAGGGACACTACGAGAGACACTCTTTATGTAGTAAAGCGCACACAGTCACATATTAGGTGTTGGAGGTCTTCACGCACACCAGACTGTGGGCACAGAGGCGAGGAGGACTGGTTGATTTTGTAGCAGTAGTATCGCGTGTAGGCGACGTTCAACCGCGTGCGGTGCAAGTACTGCTTCATCAGGCTTGGGTAGTCCAGGTGGCATATTAAAATTACAATGCGGGTCGATAGAGTAGAAGGGAGCGCGTAATGGCGCTATGCGTCTGCCCAAAGCGATCGCTGCATGATCCATGCCACTCTGGATGCAAGGGCTGGAGCATCTTTGCGTGAAAATGGCACCCGGTATTTTTGATCCACGTTGATCATGCGCTGTGGATGCGCAACGTCCGCCTTCACATTTCTAGTTTATCCCTCAATTTGCAGGGAGCCACTGAAGTGCTGTTTGATGCTGCGCTTGCAGAGCTTTGTAGATGTAAAGCTTGTACATCAAGCACAAGCTGATCTTTGGGGAAAGACGCCAGGCATTGCAGTGCAGCCTAAGAGTCCGTGAAGATCGCCCAAACGCGTGCCGGCTGCTCGACGATGTGAGCCAAGGCCATCCGCAGAGCTGCAAGTTCGGCAGCCGTAGATGATGTTTTGTGGCTGAGCATGGTACTGATGGTGGTGTGGGACGAAGGTATCCACACGGTGACAAGTGGATGATGTGGATGACACCGATCCATCAGTGTACATATGTGTACGACCTCCGTATGTGTTGTACATATATCAAGAGAAAAACCCGTAGCGCAGCAGGTGGAATATGCTCCTTGCGTGAAATTCCGGGCACCGTGGTCACTATTTTTATGGGCGGGAACATCCAGGGCGGGTGGAGATGAAGTGATGGCGGCTGGTAATGCTGCGGCAGGAAAGTCGCACACTTCAGGGACCGAACTTGGCGCTAAAGGTTGCTCACATTGCCTGGCCACAATACGCTGTCCCACGCAGAGAAGCTCCTGCGTGCCGAAGAGCCAAGGGTGACAGACGTCGGCATTCCGTCAATGTTCCAACAGTAGAGGTAGTTTTCGGAACACCAATGCAAGTCCTCAAGATCTGTGCTTGCATGGACTCTGGAGCCTTGATAGTTCCTTTAGAAAAAGGTACCAATAGGGGGATACTGTAGCGTATGAGGCCAACGCAGAGCGCTTCGTAGAGCCGAAGGAGAGAGTTAACGGAGCAACCGCCGGAGTTTCTGGAGAGAACACTGAATATGCGGGGCGATGATCTAAGCTTCTCCTTGAGATGGCGGACATGAGGTGACCAGGTGAGTGACCTGTGGATTGTCAGCCCCAGAAACCTATAGCTGGGAAGGTATGGGATTTCAGTGCCTTCAACAGTGAGCCGGGAGTGCGTGAGGTCCCGCTTCGTAAAAGCCAATGCAGCCCATTTGCTTGCCGAAATTTCCATTCCTCGTGCTGCCAAGAACGATGCAATGGAGTTGATTGCTCGCTGAAGTCTCGACCATAGCACACGTCTGTCACTCCAGAGCTCCATATGCAGATGTCGTCCGCGTACAAGATTTCAACCGACTGCGGCAAGCATTTTCTAGGCCTATAATGAAGATGTGGAACAGCATGGCGCTTATCATCCCGCCCTGGAGAATCACCTCGGGTCACTCTGTACAGTGCTGAGTCGCCGCTGTGTGTTGACATGTATACATACCATTTGGAGAGATAGTCTGATAGCCATGCATACATGCGGCCTCCTATTCCTGAAGACTTCATCGCCGAGCGAATAGCATCATGCGCTACGCAGTCATAGGCTGATTTGATGTTCAGGAACACGGCAATGATGATGTTCTGCCGATACTTAGCTTGTTTTATGCTGGTTGCAAGGGCAATGGCGTTATCGATCCTGCTGCGGCTCTTGCGGAAGCCAGACATCTGTGGCGGGTATACATATCTGACTGACAAATCCCAGTCCAAGCGATACAGCACAATCTTCTCCATCAGTTTGCCGACACAGCTCAGGAGGGCTATGGGACGGTAAGATTCTATGGCCGTTGGAATTTTCCCTGGCTTTAGAAATGGCGCAATGCGGGCGTGTTTTCATTTCGGCACTAGTCGGCCGGACGACTTGGGCAATGGGGTCGAGTTTTGAGTTTGTAAAAACCAGGGCTGACATATAACGCCGACCCATAAGCCTTCTAGCATTTTTTTATAAAACCTTGTCTGTGCAGCAAAATGTTGTGACGACATTTTGAGTGCCTTCATTTCTGTCACTTTTTTTTTTAATCAAATATAATGCAAGTATCCTGTTAGGGCAAAGACCCAGCGTTTAAATTATCGCAGCTAGCGCCACGGCAGTCCTACATTTGTTAACGGTGGCTGCCTATGACGAAAAAGAAAGAAAATCCGCCGATGACTATACATGGCTCCGCGCGATGCTAATGTTGAACAACCACTGTGAAGTGAGGCCAAGTGCGTTAAATCTATCCGCCGGCCTTTGTCGCTCGGATGGTAGGTGAGAGGGGCCCACTGGTACGAATAATTTCTTCATGGACATCCCAGCCGTGGGTGCGCTTGATTGGTAGGTTAAACCAAAGGAAGTTAACGAGCTGTTGGGTATGCCGCCACAGGGCTATTTTATACAAGGCTTCTTCGGAAAAAGAGCAGCAGAAATTAAGGCCATTGATTAACGAGGGGGGGTTGTCCAGGTCACAGCGCCCGCCTATTGCTGCGGAGCAAAATGTGGTAGACAAAGCGTATTAACGAGGAAGAGTGCAGGGATCTTGTAGTGGAAGTCTTGTGAACACAGTATTTTTGAAACAGCTGATACGGCTGCATTGAATTGACGGAATCACCGACCGGCTGGTATTCTGGGAAGCGCTGGTGTAATTGGAAATTACACCAGCGGGTTGGAAATTGGAACGGGTTAGAAATTGATTCCCGCTCAGTGTGCGGAAATAAGGAATGTGATGGCATAGTATCTTTACAGTGTTGGAATCGTGGCTTGGCTGATGTCCGCAGTTAATTGTAACGAGACTGCCTGTAGCAGTCGCGTCAACTTGAAAGTAACCTTGATTAGTCCATGCCGAAGATTCTGATGCAGCAGGCCCTGACCCGTCCAAATTCATGAGAACTGTCATAATCATTTCGGTGCATAGAGGATTTTTGAAAGGCAGCTGGAGGTATGTTAAAGTGAAGCCCCATGCATCGCCGCAAGGTAGCTGCAGAAGGGTTTCTTTAGGAGAACGGGACTATTACCACGGTTGGACAAGGTTAACGATGGTTTTATTTCCACTTTTTGTAGTGTAGAAATCCGGATATATTTTTGTTTGTTTGTATACTCATTTATTTTATTTATTTGTTTATTTATTTGCCTATTTTTTATTTTTAAGGTACTTCACAGGCCCAGAAGGGTATTCGGTTAGGCGGTGCTAGATAAGCAAATAATCACCAAATAACGTAAACGTTATACAATCACTATTATATAATACGAACATCAACAAGTCAGTGCAAACAGAAAAAAAGAGCAGATCATCACGCATCATCAACGAGCATGCTGATGCGTGATTAGCAACGTAGTAAGATAATGGTCATTCCAGTGAAAGCTTGCTCTGTAGACGAAATACTCGCTGCAATGAAGTCACTTTAGCCTAATTTTCGCTTTAATCGAAGTGCTACACTCCCCAGACCCAAAGGCACCCAGTTAGATCGGAGAGCTGAAAGAATGTCGATGGCTCATTCGGCTGAGAACGAACTGAAAACTTGCGGATGTGCACTCAGGACACCGTTCACCAGTTAGCGAACGACCGTCTCGTCGCCTGCAAAATCAATCACCTTTTTTATTTAGCTTTGTTTTCACCAAAACAGCGCTTGGACCAGAACAAAAAAACTGCACAGCAAGCAGCTTAACGAGGTCCTTGCCGTTGGCCTTGGCAACGCTTTTGTTGTTTGACAATATGTGTATATTATACATAGACACAGCATATGGACTCTTTCGTACATAGACAAAACATAGTAATATTACATCCAAATGTGTAGCAGACTACTGGCATGAATACTATCTCAAGTTATTGATTGAATCGTTGATTGATTGACTAAGTGATGATTGAATAATTGACTGATTGATTCATTCGTTCATTGTTGGGTTAATGCATCAAAACTAGGGGTGTGCGAATATTCGAAACTTCCAATAGTTGATTCGAATTTTTTGGTATCGATTCCTTCGAATGACACTTTTATAGCTCGAAATATTCGAACCACCCAAAACTAAAAAAAAAAAAATTCAGAGCGTTGTCTCAGCAGCAAAGTGGCGAAGCATATACACGGCGAACGGTACGTGCTTTCGCAGACTGTATCGGTTGTTGTTTTCTGCTCGCGAAAACGCTCTGCGCACGCCCAACGCGCGCTGACACCGCCGGGAAACCACCCCCACGCTGCGCGCGGCGCGGCCGGCGGCGTCAACATGGCGTCGGCTCCAGCCGCGAAGTGGCGCGGGCGCTCGAGCGACCGTTTCTAACCGCTCTTTAAAATGCGGCTCAAGGGAGACACGAAGTTGCTTGTGCGGTAAAGGAGCTGATAATGCATGCGAAAACGGTACTATAAAACATCATCCGCGCCGCTAGAAAGCGCCCGTAAAATATTTGCCGGGGTGCTAAGCCTAACCGAAGCCTAACCGTCTCCGGCGGAGCCAAGCCGGCTGTCTCGATCTCATCGCAAGTAGTCAGGCTCCTCCATTCTGCCGCGCGCGTCGTGCGTCATTTTCTGACCGAGGTAGGCGCTACCGCGGGCGCGAAATCGTCGATGCGGGCGTGAAAATACAGCGCTCGAAGAGCCGAGGCGAGCGAATCGCGTGCAAAAACGCACCATGCGGTTCACGCTTGACTGTTGCGGCGTGTAGCGAGCTTGGGCACAGCGAGTGAGGAGACGAGCGCGGAGCTTTACGTGCTCCAGAAAGGACTGCTTTGCGACATGGGGGTTAAAAAAAGCAGAAAAAATCACGAATTTCTTCACGCGAAAGTAAGAGAAGAAATAAACGAAAACTTTTTCAGCGCTCAATTTTTTGGTCTGTGTTGGTTCATACGAATTTCGGATGATACGAATATTTTTCGCGGTCCCGCAAGATTAGTATCATCGAGATTTTACTGTATCAGCGCGCGGCAATGTGCACGGGCTCGGGCATGCCAGCCACTAGTGTCTCAAGTGAGCGGCTACTTTCGGTATCTGGTGGAGTCGTGACGAGCAGGAGGTTGTCACTGCTCCCCGAACATGTCGAGCAGTTAACCTTTCTCCATGTTAACATTTAAGTGAGTGCAGACCTTAACCTGTTGAGTGCAATGGTATTGTGTAATTTCTAATTTTACTTTGTATGATTTGTTGTGCAATAAAGTTGCAGTTTTTGTGTCTCTAGATGGTGAAAACTTTAATTTTACAAAAAACAATAAGTATTCGTATTCGAAAAATATTCGAAAAATATTCGATTCGATTCGAACTTTGTTTTTATTATTCGAATTCGCTTCGAAATTAAAAAATTGATATTCGCACACCCCTACTCAAACACCACCTCCGGCCTCCGGATCCAGCCTCAGGACCAAAAGGCCTCCGGATCAATTTCCATCACCTGCGGGTGTCTTTAACATGCGAAGAAATCTCGCCACACGGGCGCTTTCGCTTCTCACGTTCATCAGAAAAGCAGCAACCGCTGCCGGGACCAAACCCGCGCCCTAGGCTTAGCAGCACCGGACCCTAGCCACTGACTGATAGCGGCGGGTCTTGCCTGCAAAGTGCATTCTTCCTTTTCTCTACCACTGACCGGCGTTTTTCGCGCTGCGCTACGCTTAACGCACGCAGACACCCTCCGCCCTCATCACCAGAGAAGGGAGCGCCTGTTTACCTGCCTGTACGAAGCTGTCCACAGAATTTGTCGCCACAAATGGAAGGCAATTTAGAACCATTCGGGATGGCTGGCGAAGGTACGTTTACGCCAGATACGTATTCCAAAATACAGATATGTATTCCAGATACGTATGTTCATTCCAGATGCGTATTCCAGAACACTAGTATACGCGGGTTCTTTGTGGTCCTGATCAGGGGAAAGTACCTATAAACAAATAGACCTTCGAAATACCAACTACCCGGGGGCCCGCAAGACAGCCCACCGTTCGTTGCAAAAAAGTCCGGGGCGCGGGTAGCCCACCACCCACTCCTTGCTGTGCCCTAACAAACTGGTGCAGGCCCTATACCCTGTTGCACAATACCGACAGACGCAGCTTACTGCATTTCTTGCATGGTTAATGTTTGTTTCACCAAATATTTAGCATTTACCACTTCTGCATGCTTAAAATGGCTGAACTACCTGCACTCAGTGAGCTGTTAGGAAAAGTCGCGTATATAAAACTATCACCTATCACTTAATATGAAAATTCCTTCTGGACTAGAGTTAATCTGCACTAGAGTTCTTCTGGCCTAGAGTTCACTGGACTAGAGTTAATTCCCTGCACCAGCGATGCCACTGTGAACGATGAGCCGAGAAATCCTTGTTGTGCCCTCTACCGCATTAGTGGTAAATGCCGCATTTAAATAAAATGAGAGTGTGAGATGGGAAAGAAAGCCATCTGGTACCACGTACGTATCGCGGGGATAGTAGGGTTTCCAGAGGCGTGCAGTCGCTAAGCCGAATGCAATAACATCGAGAATTCGGTAGCACCCTTGCTGCCATAACAGGCTCCCCATCGACGACAAATAATAAGGCGTAAATAAAGTCTGCCAAACCCTGTAATTTCATGACGATGTGCAGTGACATTTTATTTTAGAAGTAAGTCCTAAGTACCTGGCCTACGCACTGCGATTTTGGCTCTAATAGCTTGTTCTTGATAGGCAATGAGCAGAATTGTTGAACAGAATGTAGTATAGTCCCAAGAAGGAAGCATTTCCCATTTCTGAAAGCGTTCATGATGCCACAAAGCGCGGAAGCTCCAGAATGAATAATATATGAGCTGAAATCAAGACATGTGGCCCTGCAAGTTGTAGCAGTAGTAGTTGTGTCACGTTATTTAACAGTGGGTTCAGTAAGCGAGCTGGCGGAGATCGAAAGGGCCACCGCGGTGTTCACGGCTGTGGCCATGAGGGTTCCTTGCGTTGCAATGCATTCTAAATAAACGCCGGCTTCTTGTACTGACATTCTGAAGTGAATATATACGGCGTGTTGGAAGTTCAATGTCACCCGTGACTAACTAGTACCTGAAAAGTATTGTAATGGGGTATATGGCAATAAAGGTTGTACGCATGAATAGCTGGCATGGTGCACGAGCGCGAAGTGCGCCTCTCTGCGAATCTATATGCAGAGAGTGCTCGTGCGCCTTCAACCTCGCATATGTGAAGCTGAAATGACATTCTATCAGGATTTGTACCAATAAACGCCCTAGAACCACGACGTGACCCTTTGATGGTAACATGTATTCCCTAGTCTGATGGCGTAGATTACTGAGCGCATCGGACAGTTTTTTTTTTTTAATTTAGGAGGTGTAAAGGTTTTTCTCTCTTGCAGCACCGTTTCACAGATATATGAAGCCAAGCGTTGCTTTTATGCGAAATAATGAGTGGTTCATTGCGGGTAAATAGTCAGCGTTGGTGTCGGAATCCGAGGAATGGCTGCCACGTGGCTTCCAAGCGTCAAGTACCACGAGCATAGCAATAATACAGACACGAATAATGCACCGCTCGGATAGCAAAGCAGAGGGCTGTGAAATCTAAGGGGCAAGCGTCGATGTTTGTCTGCATTATGCGGCACCAGCACGTTATATCAAGCAGGCGCGCTGACGACTTAACGCAGCGGTGGCGCAGCCAACATTACTCACAGCTCGAAACTGGAAGGGGTCAGTCACGTTCACTTTGACATATCACTTTCTAACTCGCAACTCATAAAACTACCTAGGTTACCTTCAAATTTCTTTAGATTATTGCCTAACCTACGGGACATGTTCTCTGCGGCTCTTGGTTGTTTTCGTATTTCATCTGGGCACAGGTGCATCCTGTCCCACAGGTATATTGCAGCCAGAAACGCTCCCGTACTACACGGTTGGTTCATTGGAGTATGGTCTTGTACTGCCTCAGGCGGAGGCAACTCGGCATAGTTCGGGGAAGCTGCCTTCAGTGCGTTTTCCGCCCAGTCTCTAAATTACCGACGGAAGGAAAACGTTTGTCGGGAGATTGCATTGCAGCTGGCCTCGTTTAATTGCATTTAACGTGTTGAACACTTTAATTGTGGGGGGCCTAGTGATGCAGACAAGTTCACTTGAGCAATCCTCGAAGCAGACCGTTCAGGCCGTCGTGCTTCAGGGGTGCAGGTGATGATAGATCACACTATGTCGACTAGTTTAAAATTCTTGCGGCAGGCCTTGCCGGGCTTCGCCAAAACTGCCACTGAATTACAATTAAGATAAACTTTATGTAGAGTCAGACTTTAGAGCTACAGCAGTTACACTAGTTGTAAGCCCAGGCAGGCACCTGTCTTGCCACTGTCACTACTACATCGAAAAAAAACCGCCGTCAAACTTTGCGTAGCTGAAAGGTATTTTCGAAGCTTTACCAATGTTCCAACTGCTTTTCCAGAAGAATTGCATCCGCTTATAAAACTGATGAAGTTGAGGACAGGTGAACAGGATTATGTTCCTTGGAACTCTCTGTAGTTTGTGGCTTTGAGTTCCTGATGGGCGAAATTAACAAAATAAAAGAACAAAACATGTAGCGTCGTAATGTTCATCCTCATTCAAACCTTGTGCATACCGCCTATTCCGGCGTCAATACGACCGCACATGCACCACCGTAAAATAACTACGCTTACTCTGTTGTTCGTAAATCATGGTTTGATATTGTGGTGATTCCCACCTTCAGATTTTCGAGGACTAGATTTATCCCAGAGCACAAAAAAGTTGCGTTTTCTTTTGAATTTGTCTTAATGTATTTGTATTGTGTACGCGGGCGTTCACGCATTCCTGGAGAAATACATTAGGACGCTGTTGAGCGGTAACGTAGCGATTGTACTCTGTACAATATGATTTGTGTGCCCGTGGTTAGCACATTAGGCGTGAAACCTATTGCTGCACCACAGAAGAGAGGCTAGCCAATCTGCCAAGGCAAACAATCAAGAAAAGCAGCATTGTTTATTAATTTTCAGGAAATGTGTACAAGCTTCCTATTCGGTTTATGAGATGCAGGTGAAACCCGGATTTACATGAGATTAGGGTGAACTTCAACCCCCCAACCCTTAAAACATATCGGGGTGTGCACGTCTTCCTTTTTTTGTAGTTTTTATCATTCGCATCTCAACTGCGCGATATGCTTCTTTTTGTATGCCTTTCCCATGCATGCGGGACTCAAGGCGGAGACCCATGCTATCCATGTATCCGGCTTTTGTCCATGTATAAACCTTTGATTTCACGCCCGTAAAGAGCTTGGGTGTTTCTCACAATGCTTCCTCCAAGAAAAATCACAATTAACAGACATGTGGTTATGTTTTGACGAATAAATCCTTTTATTTTGGTTTTCGTAGACATAAGGCGCGCAATAAAAACTGAAAGACATTATTCCCTCTGGGTATGATTGCGGCTCAGTATTCGGTAAATTACTCGTCTCTTATTCACGGCTAAACTGCTAAAGAAAGAAAATTGTACCGGGATTCCACAATTCAACAGCAGATAAGTAATAGCGACAGGGTTCCGCCAGATTTGCGACATTCCAAGCATTTTATAAACACATTTTGGACACTGTGACTAAAGAATGTTAGAACGCAAACATTATTGCCGCCTTAAACTATTTAAGAGATTCCCGTATTGGCTAACCTACTTGGTTAACCAGAAGGAAACACCCAGTTTAACGAAACAGCCTGAAATTTTACGATAAATTCGAAAAAAGAAAAATCCCCCAACTTTTGAGACGCAATTCTGAAATACCATAAATAATTACATAGAGGAATACACTACACTTTACAAATATTGACAAACTGTGTGCGCGAACTTTTAGATTCCAGCATATGTAGTACCATGACGCTTGGTTTCCTTTGGAAAAGTTATTTTTTGGTATAGTGAATTTTCACGTTGAGGGAGTTTGCAGCAGGTACCTTAATAAAACAATCGTCAGTATTTCACAATGTTGATCATGTAATACTTCCTTCTTCATTAATGCTAGAAGTGCAGATTTTATGACCTCGGCGACCCTCCAGATCCGTGGGACTTGCGGAGGTGCCACACTTAACATAAATTATTCAGTATCCACAAAATTTGCTACCCTAGAAATGGAAATCCGCTAGACCAGAATAATCGTGTATGTAACGCTCAACGTCACAATTACGTCCGGAAAGCCTGCACTTTCCTTTGCCTGTTGCACCAGATACTACATCAGCCAGGAAGCCTGCGTGGCAGTTTTCTGGTGCGCGACGGCCGCTATTGAATATTATGGTTCTTCCAAATACAATAAAGGCATACGAAAGGAAAAGAAAAGTGTTGTCTCTCTAATATATTAGGAGAGCGCTGTTCAATTAAAAGGTCTCCTAGGTAACTATATCATTCTACACAATAAACGAATGATAATGATTAGGCAGCGCTCCACGGTTCACACTTGTCACTGCTAATGGTACTCATTTCTGTTTAGTGTTGCCATAGCGCTCTTAGTTAAAGGGGTAATATTGTGAGCTGCATTGGTCATTCCACCAGCGACAGTTGCTGGAGCCACCGATGGTTCGAGGGCTACGGACTGCTTACAATGCTTATTTTTATTTGTATATTATCATAATACTTAGTATCATAATTTGTCCTCAACTCTGTACATACACATGGTAGTCCTGGTGTGTGCCCGATGGTTCCTTCGTCGAGCTTTCGAAATAAGCGGTTGGCCTGAATATCCGACCTCTTTAGTGAACATTATCCTCTCAAATAACAGCAGGTGTGCTTCGGTTCCCACTCCTTGAGTTGCTATCCGGTCGCCGCTTGCCAGGCCAACCCATACCCATGACACAATAACCGGCTAACACTGCGGCCAGGCAAATACCTGCTGCAGTTTATTGTTACGAGCCGCCAGCGGGATCCACCACTCTAACTGGCCTTCGCGATGACCACGTTGAGGAATGTTGACTGGTTGATTGCAGGGTTTAACACGCCGATGCAACGGAAGTGATGAGGGGCGCTGTAGTGGAGGGCTCCGGAATAATGTTGACCACCTGCGAATCTTTAACGTGCACCGACTTCTCGAACACACTGGTGTTTTTGCTTTTCGCCCCCATAAGAAAAGAGGCCGCCGCGGCCGGGAATCGAACCGGCGTCTTCCTGTTCAGCAGTACGACCGCCTTAGCCACTCAGCCACAGTGGCGGGTGACGACGTTGACGAGTTAGCTCAATAGCTACGCACGCGGTCAGCGCTTTGAGCAGGTGGGAGGTCCACTATAAGCTACAAAACGTCGTGTTTTACCTTTCCGCCGCGGCTAAGATGTGGCTGCGCAACCGAACCCACAGGACAGAATCGGCGACTGCTCTCGTTTCCCGCAGCAGCTATGACAGATAGTTGAATCATCCACTGTTCGTTCTGACGGCGGAACAAAGCTCGACAGTCGCGTACAAGTTCCCTAAGAGACCTATGCTTCTACATTAAGGATGTTTTGCCCTGAGCTGTCGTGGCGACAAGATACGCACGAGGCAAACCAGGTACTCCACCATTATGAGAGGGATCCACCAGTTTGCATTTTCAGCCCTTCCTTGACGTGTCAACGACTGGACGACTTCCAGTCCTACCGCCTCCACAATAACACGCTGGAACCTCCATATCTCGGCAATGAAAAGCTTCACGCGAAGATTCATGCATGAATATACAAGATATCAGCAGTTACCCTTCCCAATGCAGTTCCAGTGTCACAAAGCCCAAGTAGCTTAAAAAGCGTCTTAAAATAGTTCAGGAGGAGCTGGCGTCCATGCCCGGTGTTTTGCTGCCCGGCATACCAAAACCGGCGCCTCCCTGTAGCTTCGAGCCCGCAGCCCTACCATCCGAAATGGGGACACCACTAGGTACGCCTGCCTCCATGGCTACGCCTTTGCGACGACAAGGATTTGATCGGCCAGTACGCGCGAGTGGTTCAACCCAACTTGTGGTCGGATGACCAGTGCCACCAGAATTTGTACTTCGAAAAAAACGGCCCTCCAATGGTTTGTCTACTGCATAGCGGCTCTCACAGAATAGAAGTCCTGCAAAAAGAGCCTCCGAAGATGTTTTTACCAACCACTTCTAACTTTAAAGAGCCGAAGATCTCTTATAGACACGGCTGCAGGCAGCGAAAGAAATGATTACCAGGCTTGGTGAGGACGTTCTCCGGTTGAACTGCCGGGCGGATTCACAGGCCAATGAAAAAAAGCAAGTGGAACGCCCTAACGAGATGCGTCACGAGTAACATTTTGGCGGCCTCGTTCGAAGTCGTCTAACCTCTTGGTGTGATGACAGGCTAATGACACTGAATGTGCGTAAATGCAAAGCTATGAGAAAACACCTAACCGCAACAAAGGCATTCCCTACCGTTACCTACTAAAAATAGCTTTCTCGACGCTGTTAACACGTACAAATATCTTGGTGTTTATATAAGTAATAACCTCTCGTGGCAAACCCATGTTGATTACGTAACCAGCAATGCTAACCGCATGCTTGGCTTTCGGCACCGTAACTTTTCTCTCACCCCTCTTTCTTTAAAATTACTGTTGTACAAAACCCTCGCCAGATCAAAACTAGAATATGTATCTTCTATTTGGGACCCGCATTTATTATTCCTTTCCACCTCCGTTGAATCCATTCAGAACCGTGCTGCCCGATTTATTGTATGCAACTACTCTCGAACGTCCAGTGTATCTTCAATTAAAATGCATTTACAGCTTCTTGACCTTTAAATAAGAAGAAAAACTAGCCCGGTTGTGCCTTTTTCACAAAATTTACTTGACTAACCCTGACATCAAGCGCGACCTTTTTGCAGTTCCTTCATATGTTTCTTCACGCATTGACCACAAATTCAAAGTTGAAGTGCCATCCTGCCGTACAAACTTGTGCTTCAATTCATTTGTACCGAAAACTGCAACGGAATGGAACCACCTCCCCGCTTTGATCGCCAGCATCACTGAACCTTCATCATTCAAGACGGCCATATCAAACTCGTTTTAAAAACTTGTATGACCCACTCCTCTCTGCAACGCCCTCGAGGCCATGAGAGTATTGTAACAAATAAATAAATAAATTAATAAATAAAAAATAAATAAACCACCTTTGATGAGTTTGTCACAGAAGCCAGAAACATCGAGCAAGTACTGGCAGAAAGATTGACCTCTATTACAAGTTCTGGTTGCCCTCACCATTTCTGCATGTACCACCTCATTGCTTGACCTCTGCTGATCTGATCAAGGTAAGCTCCGAGGTTATCCGCCAAGTACTCCGGCAGGAGGTACAAAGGCTGTTTCTGGCACACCAAAACACCAGCCCCAGAATCCGTTGCGCAGGCTGTTCCAGAAGAAATTCAGTGGAATTTGGCTTCAGACATTCCAGTACACATTGCCCCAGAATGCCCGTTTGCGTCGTATGCCACGCCAGCTCCTACTCCTACTACTACATCTACTACACCATTGGAAAAGGTGTAGTCACTACTACACCTTTTACAAACACGCCTCAACAACATGCCATAGAATCACCGTACTTCCCGTCGCCGGGCCCACAGCAGCGTCGTCTACGACAAACAGAGGTCTGGCGAATGACGGATAACCGTTCTCTTTGTTTACACTAGGTAAGCCAGATCACACCTTTCTCCGCTGGCCATACATTGAACATTGTCTTCCCTGATTCTGTCAAAGCTGATTCGGTTCGCTGATTCCGATCAAGTCTTCGCCTTTGTTACGTCCAAGAGCCTTGTGAAATTGAGGAATATCTCCGGCAGTCAACACCAGTGCTTCAACTTGGTTCTTGTGAACACCGCTTGCCGATGCCCCGTCACTCGCCTTCGCCTTTTCATCTGGTAGAAATAGCCTCTCGCCCCTGCCTTGCCGGGAAAACTAAGCATGGAAACACCGGGAGGGGTGATGTTGCCCACTAAAAAATAATTAAGAACCTCCACAAACAACGCGACGCTCGCGCTCCAACACCAGCAAGAATCCTATGCGTACTTCGGTGCCCTTGAACAAGCTGTGTGTCACTACCCACGGGCACGACGCGACGGTAGTTTTCGACACAGGCGCCGACTACGGGATTCTGAGAGGAAAGCTTGCCCCGCCGCCTATGGAAACTGATGCTGGACGCTGAACCCCTACGGGGCGCTGAACTGCTGGGCGCTGAACGGGCACTGAAAACAACATGAACGAAAATAAACGTGAAACTGAAACCAATCTTTGCCCGCGATTCCTGAAATTGACGATGTCTGCCTCAATCACTCTATTCCCGCTACGCGTCTCTTTTTTGGTTCGTTTCTCATGAGCCACCGAGCTGGCGGGAAACTAGAACCTGGTATTTCAGCCAAAAAAAACTGCATCGGATGCGACGATCAAAATTTTTCCAGAAACATCCGTAAAGTATCTTATTGGCATCGGCTGAAAAAAATTGAGTACCAACTTTGGAAAGGCTGGGTCAAGAATTTAGTTTACGCATGCTGATTTGAGTTCCCGTTTGCAGAATGTGAGGGGTGCCCTACGTAGAACCTTCTTTTGTAATCATCATCTTTAGCTAATTCTGTACACTGCATGGCAACAGGCCTCACCAAAAATATGTAAATTCATTTAGAAGGTTTGTGGCAAATGTGGCAGCCAGGAATGGAAAATCCTTCTTGGTGAGAACATGCCGTATTTATCACAAGGAATTTGACCAGTGTGGCTGCACGTCAATAGCGCAGGCTGGTGTGGTTCTGAGGATGTTACCAGTGGACCAGGTAGCCTTTAGACCTCTATATTTTTAAGGGCGGTGCCTGTGCATCGTTCATTGATGCCCATATGTGTGACGCACTGTACTGACGCCGGCACTGTGGCACACCTGGAAAGCATTGCTTTCTTCTACAGAATAGAGAATTTACCGACTGGAGGTGCAATTTATACCCCAAGCACACATTCAGGTATATGAAATGACCCCTGAATTCTATTCAGAAGGCGCGTGGCAAATCGGGTCCATGCGCCATGACCACATGGACGCTTCCTGAGTATATCGCCACGAATACAAAGAAAAGTAGCACTTTATCTGCAGCAGCTGCACAAACGCGATCAGCAAAGAGTGATGCCGGCATAACCAGAAATGACGGATCATTTACACAGGTCACCTGTTGTTTCTCTTATGGCTGTCTTTAGGTCTGGGTCCGTGCCACATACCCTGCCAGAGAGTGACCTTTTGCGCAATGCCGGAATCACACCCGCGGCATTACTTCCCTCCCCGGGAACGCATCATGGAGAGGCGCCGGAGAAAGCGACTGGGACTACGAAACACTGTACTCGAGAAAGTGTCTAGGAACCCACGGCACGCGGTTGCACGGCTCCAAAATGGTGTTACGGGTTAAAAGCGAGTCATACGGTGTATCCTTTCGACGTAACGCTGAGCGTCGTTTGCTTGCTGGGAACGAATTCGCTGGCTTGCAAGCTGGCAGGTCACTTGCGCGCGCTGGGCCTTTCTTCAGCATCGCCGGTGGTAGTAGTAGACTCCTCAGGTAACAGCGTGGAATGCAGCATGGTTTCTCTTCACGGCCATAGACCAAGCGAAAAGGGAGTGTGAAGTCTCCTGCGCCGCGGTATTATACGTGAAGGGGACATATGCAGTATGAGTCCCAATTCCGGTGATCAACGTCGACGTACATTGAGAGCATATTGCTACGGTTTTGGGGACCCGTTCAGTTCGTCCATTTATCTGTTGATGATAAGCCGTAGTTCCGTGATCGCTCGGGCAACTAGGCATCCGGACCTCTCGAACTTGTTGCGCCATGAACGCTATTACTTAGTCAATGATCACTACCAATGACGAAGAAGCACAGATCTCTCACTAAAGAACTTGGACAACTTCGGCAGCAATGCCTTGGGAAAGAACCTTTGATTCAAAATACCAAGTTTACTAATACGTGGGCAAAACAATCTATCTGCTGCCAGAGGATGACCGAAGGAAAGATCCGAACAAAACTATGCCCGCCTGTTGAAATGCTACTTTCTGTTCAATAACGGGCTGCAAAGAACCAGCTGGATTTGTGGGTGGTGCGTCTTCGGCAGACGCGACAAGTGCGAGTGGGCGCTTCACGATCTCGGCAAGTGTAGGCACTAATACCGTTGGCGTATGCGCGCCAGCGTGCGAGTAAAGCCCACATGTCCGGATAATGGCTCTTCATGGCAGCCGTGTAGAATGTTTTGACGATGTGTGGTAAATACGAACCCCACACACGAGGAACCCCAGGAGCGAAGCTTTGTTTGTATAGGACGTCGTTCTGAGGATAGAATGATGCCTGACCACGCACAAAACATTTCGGAGGTTGAAGCGTTCGTCTTTGAAGGAATTCGACTAGAGCGCAAAGCTCTGGGTCATTGCGTTGCGCTTGTGCAGTGGCAAGGGAAGACATAGGAACTTAAAAATCCCTAATTTTAATTGACTGGAGTGAGCGACATGCATTCAGCATCTGTGCATTTGCGACCTGACTTGTAGGTTACAGTTACGGCGAATTCCTGTAATCTAGCTGGCGAGGCGCCCTGGGTGGCCTTTGAGATTGGACTGGGTTGTCGGTGGCCACTTTAAACGGGCGTCCATATATATCTGGCCCCAATGTGACAATGGCCCACTCGACTACCAAGCATTCTTTTCCTGTGGTCGAGTCGTTCGTTTGGGGGCAGGAAAGGGCACGGCCGAAAAATTATAACTCGCTGCATGCCATCGTGCCACAGCACGAGCATCGCGTCCAGACCTTATTGCTTGCGTTGGATTGAAACTCGGCATCGGTGATCTTGTCAAAGTGGCCCAGTATTTTCCGACAAGGCAATTGCGTTTTCCCGTGGTAGGCCACATAAAAGTCAATTTGTTTGCACGAGATTGATTTTTTTTGTTCTTTCGTTTTTCGCACTGCCAGAACATTCAAGGATATGTTGCAACAAAAACTATTCTCCTAATATTACTATTTCTGTCGTTCCATGTCCGCCCTCGTATCCTCCTTTTTCATTTTTATTGTAAATGAGGCCTCGGCAGCTGTTTTCCGGTGGCGGGGCGGGTACGCCATCAAAATATCCACGTGGCCTAGAAATTTAGGCTCTTTGTAAGAAAGTGGCCCTTTCCGGCTTCATGGATAGTTGGACGGGACGAAAAGTTTCGAAACTGTTCGGAGATGCACAAATGTTTCCGTAAATACCACAACGTCGTCTAGGTACACAATGAGCGCACCGATTGAAAGCGCAGCGTGAAGCAGAACTAGAGAAATTGGAAGCACTGCCCGAGGCTGAAAGGCAGGCTTTAGAGAGGGCTCACAAAAATACTATTGTTTTTGCTAAACTGAACCAGTAGTAAGCAGTTCTGGAGAGCTTGCAGAATACAAGGAGGCTGAGGCACTTTTCGATGCTACGGCATGTTCTACCAACGTAGTACTCTGTCAGGGCTACAAGTCCGCCACATTATGCTAGAACGAATATCGCCGAGAGTGCCTGTCACAGAGCCTTTCGAGATTACTGTCAAGGGGAAAGCCGAATGCTGCCCACTTGGTGTAATCTAGGAACAGAAAAACTGAGGGAAAATATTGCTACAGAAGTTTGAAGATATGCTTCATGAAAGTGGATCTCGTCCTGCTTACGGTGCACTACCGCCAGAAATCACGATACAAGAACCAGCAATTAATAATGCAGCTACACAAGCCGACACGTCGCTTTGTGCAGTAGGCAAAGGAACTCAAGCTCCTCGAAATGAGTGCTCTGAGCTTGACTCAAAGGGGGGCCAAGAAGGAGCCCAAACTTTCTTTAGATGTGAGGAAAATGCGAAAGTGCAAACACAAATGCAACAAAGAGAAAATGCCATCCTTGTCCAAGGGTTCGACCATCCCCAAGAGGCCTCAACTACAGCAGCGCCATGAACGAATCACGAGGAAATTAGGCTTACCTTTTTTCTTGAATCGGATCCTGCTGTGCGTAATTCTGGCAAGCTGAAGCGACGCAAGACTTTCTCCGTCGATGTAAGGGAATGTATGGTTCCAATACAATCGAGAGCTAAAATAAGCCAAGTGAATGTTTGCGGCGTTTCGGTAATGCAGTGCTTTCATACCAGAAGAAACCGAATCCAAAGAATGTGTCAGGGAGTAAATAAGAAAGCATGGCCGTGTGGCTAAAAAGAAATATGAATAAATCTAAAGTATGACGAATACATGTAAAGACGTCTACTTCTCCTTAGGAAAGGAACCATTAGAAGAAGTAAAAAAATGAAACTACCTCAGAAAGATGGTTAGAGCTGGCTCCAACTACTAGAGAAATCCGACGGAAAATAGGTACGTGAAGGTTGAGAAGCACTCGGCGAGCCCCCCCCCCCGCCTCCCCCTCCCAAATGAGCTACCCCTGTCACTGAAAAAAAACATCTACAACCAGTGCTTACTGCTGGTTATGATATAGGGAGCTGTAACTTCGCGCATTCCTAAATCCACTAGAAAGCAAACTTAGATCGGCTCAACCGGGCCATGGAACGAAGTATGTTAAGAGTAACACTCAAGGACTGGAAACGAACTACCTGGATCAAAAAACAACTAGAGTAGAAGTTATAATTCAAACACAGAAAAATAAATGGACTTGGACCGGCCGTCTAGTCAGACGAACCGACAACCGGTTTACGATTAGGGAAACAGAGTGGACACAAGAGGTGTGTCTAAAAGAAGGGGAAGGCAAGTAATTAAATGGATGGATGAAATCAGAAACTTCGGCTGGTAAACTGTGGACTCGAGAAGCGCAGAAAAGGAGCAAATGTAACCAAGTAGGCTGATGATGATAATTAAATAATTAGCGGTAGTCCGCCGAGCGATACTGACTTCCCGAAGGAGGTTATAAACAATAACGTCAAAGCAGGTGGTCCTGTTCGGCCGTCTCTTCTCAAAAATGTTGTTTCCGTTTGACTTTGACCTTTTGCAACAGGTATTGTGAGACGTGTGAAACTTTTTGTCAGAGATGCCGCTCACTTGAATCGAGCTTCTGGTCTCTTTAGCATTCTAGATTTTTTTGCATGTGAACCTAATTAACGCTTATTCGCAGCTTTTTCTTGCTCCGTTTCATTAAAATTGTGGCCGAGAAAAAAGCTGAACAACTTCTGTGTGGATATTGTACTGGAAGCTTTCATTGTTTTCTTATTCTCTTATTTTCACTTTTTGTTGACGTCGCGAAACATAATGCTGACGTCTATGCCCTCGCAATAGAAAACTTGCAAGCCTATTCTACACACTACAACGCACTGCGTTGTTTCGAAGAGCACTTGAATCCAAACGTGCATTAGCTGGGACAACATACATGTCTATTAACCTTCAATACTCACCAAGATTGGCGTTTACGTCGAGGTTACTCAATGGTATGCCATAAGCAGGGGAAACACTGAACAGCGCTGCAACGGAAAAGAAACATCACGGCGCTGTGAGTAACCAGTAGCTAAAGAAATTACAGCTTTTGTAAATAGCATAATTCATATGAAAATTACTGTCGTAGATGTTTTGCTACCTATAATAGTCCAGATAATCACAGAACACGCCTTACCTACAAGTTTAAGCGGTATTAACAAATTCTAGGAATATAGCGTAAAAACACCTGAGAACTACCGTTAACACTTAAGGATCGCCAGTCATTGTATGAAGAAACAGCAATGAGGAGTTGATATTTATTGGCATCACATACAAAGTGCACAACGCCGGGAGCCATTGAAAAATCTCTCTCAAAGGCCAGCATGCACAAGCTGTGGACATAGTTGGGACAGCAGAAGGTACACGTCCAATGCTGAATCAACTTTTGCCACAGTAGTGGAATATTAACGGCGTCTCCTGTGCAAGGAAGATTACGCACAGAATCGATAAGCTACTCGATGTATATAAACCAAGTAAAGTACATGCCTGATAAGGCTCTTAGGAATTGCCATATCCGGTTCAAAACATTTGCGCCACAAACCTCCGGGAAGTGTTACTATGCTGTAGCAACATTTCCCTGCTGCGCTAAAGCAATACGTGTAGTATATACTTACACGCTAACATGGAAATAACAATCACAGCAAAATGCTGATCAGTGTCAAAATTGCACATAATGAACAGCAGGCATTGCTAAGAAGATACCGATAAAAAAAATCACCTCATAACCTGCACTCCTAACCAAGTTCGCTGACAGGTTAAGAAAACAGAGCTGCTCTAATACGTTATATTTTCTACATAATTCTGCGCTCAGTAGTAGAGCATTAACTAGTGAAGAAGTGCGAATTAAACTCTCTTCCAAAAAATGTTTTTTTTTTTGCAGCTCCGTGTCGTTCATATTTAGTTTTGCCGACGTTACCAGGAGAATGCTACGGTTTCAGACCTAATTTAACCTTTTCAGATTATATGGTGCGCCTGTCAGCAGATTGGAATTGCTTAGAGCGGTAATCACACCTCGCTTTTTTCAAATACATGTCGAGGCAGTTGCAAAATTATTTTATTTCGCGCAATAAATGTAGGTCCTTCCTCCTATTACACCACCTGTAGAGTTTGATTTTTTTTTCTCTTTCATAATCTTGTGGCTAACCCGTGGGCTAGAGGCGGTCTAACCAAATACAGGAAGATAACCATAGGTTGTCGTTCGTTCTTCCCGTTATTCCAAACAGGTCTTGGAGTTTTTCTTTACGTTTAGTATCAGTGAAATTAATGTGGTAGAGAAGAAACGTTCCTAAAGGATATGCCGTGATGATGTGCTTTTCCTCTACATGTATGTCGCAATGTGTGCCAGACGTCCAGGCATTAAACAAGGTACGCTTCATGCCTTGAAGAGTCACTTGATAAAAAGGGGGCCATATAAAAAATCAGATTGAAAGATTTGGTGATGTGGCACATTACTAAAGAAACGGAGCGCACAAATACAAACACAACTATAATGGTACGAACAGAGAGCAGCGTTTGACTCCCATCCGAGTCAGTTGTGGGTTAGCGCTGTGTCCGTTTTTATCCTTTTCTTGTGTTGCTAGTTTGCGCTGGTGTTGTCAGTATAGAGTCATTCCATGACAAACGTCCCAGGTTCTGGCCATCAAACCCTCTCCAATTTTTCTGATAAAAATCTGTTTATTATTTGGTTCATAAAAATCTGTGGTTGTAATATCGTGCGCGAAAAAAAATTCGCTCGACGCCACAATCCTTAATACGGTGCTTGTCGCAACTTCGTAAAAGTTGTAAATGCATTTTAAACATCCCGGACAAGATGGAAAGGGGAAACTGTAGTCATGGCAAACGTTTGTCCCGGTGTCTTCGGGGCATTCAAGTGAAATGCCTTAAAATTGTATTTTCTCCTTGTTTTTGCAGAAAGAATGCAGCTAAAATGGCGTACTTTCAACCATTTTAATGCTATAATTCGCTGCGTGGAGCGAAGCCGAAAAATGTTGAACTGAGACTACTTTGTGTACTTTATTGTAAAAATATTTTGGAGGGAGTCATGTAGCGCCTTTTCTGAAGAATGAACTCAAAATTCAGCAAAAACGCAGCGTTGACACAGACTCGGACGTAAATTTCGCAATGTGTCAATGCTACTAAAACTACGGGGGACTGTTCGTTTAATAGCTCTTATGGTGGACTTAGTTGTCACAAAAAATGATTAACGTGCGCCGATATCTCGACACACACTGTTTTCGCTTTTCGCTTCCACGACCAATGCAGCCACCACGGCCGGGATGCAATACGGGATCAGCACCTTAACGCCACCGCCACTGAGCCACCGTGGCGGGTATTGGTAAGGCAGGACTCCTCTTATAGCCTGTCAGCTCGGTGCGGGATCATAATGAATAGTTGTGTCCGTGTAATTGGCGGCGAACCACGCCGTAACAAGCAACGTGCAACAGACACGTGAGAATGAAATTAAAAAAATTGTCGCTTTAAACAAAGCTTGCAATTCTGATTTCTTTTGTGACAATAACGACTAATATGCGGTCTTCTCAAAGACCTATTCCTCGTATTTTTATTAGGACTGCCGACATCTGCGAAATTAACGCCCGAATCTTCGAAAAAAGGATTTACATGATTCCCCCAAAATATGTTGTCGTTTTGTCGGCGCAAAAATATTTTCTGTCACCAAGTAGTCTCACCAGTATCTCACTTCTCAATTTTTTTCGTTTCGCTCCAGGCGGCGAAACATAGTTTTAAAAATTGTTGAAATATCGCCATTTTAGCTGCATTCTTTTTCCAAAAACAAGGGGAAAATACATTTTATAGATATTTAATTTGAATTGCACGAAGACACCACGACGCACATGTGCCTTGACCAGAGTTTGCCTTTTCCAACTTTGCACAGGGTAAGTAAATGTAAAATGTTGACGCAGTTTTGACAAGCACCGTATCTTTAAAGGGTTCTTTCTGCAGAAAAATTTTCGAGGCTCGACCACCAAACGTGGGAAGTTTGACGTGGAATGACCCAAGTATGCAAAAAAAATGAAATTGAAATTCTCTGTTCGATCACTTCTATTGTCATTACCCAATAACCAATCATGTGTGCATTTACGGCCGGATGGGGGGGGGGGGGGCGACGGTTTCGGGCTGTCGCCACTCTTCGTGTGGAAGTAGAGGGTCATCGCCACGTTTTCTTTTTTAGAATGCTAATTCCCTAAGGAACCAAACTCATTTTACAGCCTATTACGATTTCTCGACCTCAAAGCTGTGTATACCCATACACCCGCTTTTTGTGTTGAAGATGTGAGCGGCAGCGGAACAACCTAATAGCGGAAGAATAAACGAAACGCAAACTGACGAGGAAAAACTGCGGATTCCGGGTATATATAGTAATGAACGCAAAACAAATCTTTCAAGAAACACATTTATACATGTATGTATAAATGTATACATCGTCAATATAGAATGTATACATCGTCATTATGTCACTGCTCTGAACCGCAGAACGATCTCAAGCATCATCATTTAGAATTATTGTACGGATAGCATGGTAACACTGGGTCGAGACTAAAGTGCGTGAGCTATTTTTTCGCTTGTCGTTTTTAATGCGTAGCTTGCCTGACTCTGGTCTTCTTTCCTAGCCCCCACGCGTTTTTTACTTGATTCTTTACTTGTTAGAGCAAGCATACCCAACATATTATCCCGGTCTGCCTCACGTTTTGCTGTTAGAGAAGGCGTTCCTGTTCTGGGCGACATGTTTTATTCATCACTGTCCTAGGTGGTTCGTTACCGTTTTTCAGAAATTTCGCCAGCGCGTGTTTACGTGTTCTTCGGATGTATCTCTGTGGGGGGGGGGGGGGGGGCGCATTATATTCCAGGCCATTAGCATGCGCGGTAAAAAGCGCGCCCTGAGGTGGTTTTGGGAGAAATCCGGGGTATGCTTGCCACACGAGCGGCGGCGTAGGAGGAGCCACGTGTCGTGAGCGGCCCATCCGGTCAAGAGAACAGCCGCCAGCAGAAGCACCTCGAAAGGCCGCGAGAGAGGCAAATAAAGCTTGGCTTCAAAAGCCTCGAAGATATCGCGAGAAGTCTTATCCTAAGAAATAAAATTGAGCCAGTACCAGCGCCTGTCAGGATTCTGGACTTTCGGGAACGCCTTTCTATACCTTTCCCACATGAACTCCGTTACGCGACGCAATCTATCTTCGTTCGCTTTTCTTCAAGGACGCATGTTCTAAACACAGCAGTGGCGCGCGATTGCAAGTGTGGGCAATTTGCCCGCAACAAAACAAATGGGTCTGTCTGGCGACGAACCTTTCCTCATCCGTAACCTGTTCCCACAGGATGACTAAAGCGAGCATCTGACGCAGCCTCAAGGAGATTCGAAGAGAAATTCAACTTGTGCTCGCAGTAAAAGTGCAGGTCCCGCGAGCGTCGTTTGTACCGCCGGGACTGAGGGGTATTCGCGCCAGACATTTCCCGCTGCCCTTGCACGCCATCGGTTAGTCGAAGGTTCTGTATGACTGCAGTGCTGTTTAATGGAGCCCTTTCGTAGTATTGTTCTGCTGATTGATCGTCTGTATGCTGCATATCGATGGCACGTGAAATAAATGCTACACGTGAAGCTTTTTCGTGTAATATCTTTCGTTTTAAAGCAAGCTGTCTACCTGTACCAGCCAACGGTTCTTTCACGCAGTGCGGGACAATAAACTCCCAATGCGGTTGAGGGGGTGGTGGGGTGGGGGAGGAAGAGGGTGGGGTGCTTCACTCACGGAGCACACTGTAGATGGCGCGGCGAAATTACCCAGCATTCCCCACGAGGAACTGCCTGCTCACCGCCTGGCGCGTCCGTGGTACAGCTTTGTCGTCTCCTCTAGCGACGGTTGTTTTGGGCCTGCTTTGGCGCCACTGGGTCGGGTAACCCGGACCGACGAAATTATACGTTATGGATTGGTTTGGCAGGCGGGACAACAAAATGTCGAGACCACACACAGACATCTGACCGCTGGAGAAACGCTAATCTTTTACGCCATGCTTGCCACAAATGGGACTCCGTTTTCTAAATTGTGAATACCAATTCGGCTGTGTATAAACGGTATTACAAAAAGGCAAAAGGTGCAACTAGTTCTGACAAACAGCGATGATAAAAGTTTCCTGAGCTTATTGCAATTCTCAAACACGCTGAACTAAGTTTTATTCGGCATAAGTGGGAATCACTAAGTTCACATGCCAAATTGTTTCGGTGTCTACGTTGTGTCGCGCGGTCGTGTAGCCCCGACCTAGCGATGGCTAGGTTCCGCTGTCTCACCCTTCGAAAGACGCTCTTCTCCGTTTTCTTTTCTTCTACCGACTCACAGCCAAGCTGCAGCGGCGGCATCCGCCGCTCTAGCCCGGCCATGGCCGTCGCTGCTGTGTTGGGGACTCCGCCCCCGCGAATTCCAGGTAGCGAGAATCTCTGCTTTCACTCTTTGTAGAGCCACGTGTGTGAATTCAAGTAACGTCGCATGGGCAGTTGTTGTGGGTGTCGTTTAGAGCTTTGCTTTCCAATCACCATCACTGGTGAATTGAAGCGAATTCTTTTTGTTGCGCGTAAAGTAATCGCTAGTTGAAAGAAATGGAATGAAATTTAAAGAAAGAAAGTAATTGAAAGAAATCGCTAGTTTCAGTCGTTTTATGTGAAGAAGGCATCACGTAACAATACCGATTGGTCATTGTTGCAAGGATAACTGCACACTATGTATTGCTTTGATTAAACAGCTCAAAAGCTGAGTAAAAATTACGGTACCCCATTACGTTTGTTCAAGCAACGGAAGAGCAGTCGCTTGAACATTTAAGATTAGCTACATGCGACATCGGGAATAGTTGTTGTTTCATCTGGGGCGGTATTCTCGTGTTTGTCCGATTCTAAAACGTCTGTTTTTCGTCCGTTTTATTGTGATGTACTTCCAGTTGCAGGCGGGCTTTTGGTTGACTTTTGCGCAACTGTTCTAGTAAACACATTTAAACGACTAAACCTATTTTAAACTACCCTTGATATGTTTGTCGTTTCGCCAGTGAACCAACAACAAGGGCGACGAAAAATCGAATGCTCCAAATCGTCTGCTCCCACATGCCGTGGCTCATATAGCTCCGCCGTGCATGCATGGCGTCACATCCGGGTGTTCGGTTTTAGGCAATCAGCGCTTGGTCAAAACAGACACTTTTGAAACAGACACAAAAGGGACAAATTACGAGAATACAACTCCTGCTCAGAGCCCGCGCTCTGTTTAGACTTCGTCATATCAAAACACCTTACTTGACAAAATGCAATGGACGCGCACGTTCTCGAAACGCTAACTCGTGGCACGCTGGCGCACTGCAGCAGCTAGTTATCGATAAACCAGCAGTCTATCAGCGTATCACCCCTCCAAGTTGCGGCGCTTGTCTTGCTTTCGCTTACGTATGGTTAAATCAAGGGGTGGTGCGTCCGTATAGTTCACCCCCCGCCTTCCGCTGTTATCGCCGCATTGCCACTGACTTGAAATGGATGAAGGTGTGAGGATTTTTTTTTCTTTTAAGTGTTCATAACTCACGACCTCGAGTGACATCTCCCACAGAGAGTTTGGTGTGACTGCAAATCTGAAATCAGTGGAAATAGGATAGCACAGCGGCATTTGTGGTGTGTTCTCAACCTCCTCAATATGCAGCATGGTGCGCCAGTATTGCCCCTGCCGGAAAGGGAGGCAATGGATGTTCCAATCATTGCGCTTCTGAGGCACTACGAAAACTTTCATGATGAGGCCAATGCATCCGTCCGCGTGGAAGAAGTTTCAGCCTGAAGGATTTCGCGCCCGCCAGTTTAATCTCTCCCTTACGCTGGTGCCAAAGTGGGATGTTTCGCATTGAGCGAGCATTTAAAAAGGGCATGAGTCAAAAACAATTGTTCCCGTCTCCATTGAAGCTTTTGTCATATAAGGCATTGTTCCCAACTACAATGTTGACGCGTGTGATGTGGCCCTTCCAAACGGAAAGATAATCAGCTAGATATTGTTGGTAGATGGGTTGGCCGCTTTTTTTTATCAATCGTCTGTGCTTGTGGACGAACACATTCTAGTTCACATGTAATTGCAAGGAAGTTACGATATTGACCATTTCCTCGTGATATCAAATTCACTAAGCCAGTCCGTCAGCTTTCCTAGCATCTCGCTCTCGCAATCTGTACATATACTTTTGTGTAAAGCTTGGACGAGGATTTACAAATGTTAACATTTTGTGGGCTGGGTTGCTGAATAGCTTTTACTGCGCACTTTTGCTTTTCAAACAAGTTATGCCCATTAGTCTGAAGATGTGTAATTTCGCTGCATGAAGGATGCTTTGCAGAGTAATGACTGTGCTTTTCACGCGGATATCCAATGAGCAAAACATGTGCAATTCCCGCTTATATGTATGACGGTATCATAGCGTGTTTAATTATATTTGTACAGTGATCCCAACTTCTTGGTCTGGTAGAAGTGTGTGTAGTACGTCTGTAAAGAAAGGAAAGTGTTGGAAAAAGGAAGAGGGGTAAAGTGTAACCCATGGAAAATTTGAGCCCCATCAGGAACTAGTCGGCACGCCGGTGGAAACGACAGTTCTTCGTGTACTCAGGCACCATGCTGTAATCTACCAGACCATTCGGCGTTTATTAGAGCTGATTTTCACTCACTTTTTTTGTATTTTGGGCGGCTCGTGTCATGAAAAGCACGAACGCCTAACAAAAAAATGCAGCGCATTTTTCTGCCTTCACAGCCAGCGTGCAATATCACTGAAATTCTTCAGTAGAGTTTTCACATTGTTTTTGAAATATCAGACATGCAAAGTAAGCGCCAAACGAATTATAATTTTTTGTTGGGGAAAAAAGCATGGTTTACAATCTGCCTCATTTTTGAGGGACCTTCGCGCCGCAATCAAGTAGGACAGATAAAACCTAATATAGTGCGGGACGAAAACCACGATGGCCCTAAACGTACACATTTGTTTCATAGGCTGTTTGGTTTAACGCGCCGAAGCTACACCTAGGCTGCGCGGCGCGAACTAGTGGAGGGTTCCGGATATCTTTACTAACTGGGTGTCTTTAGCGTGAACCGAAATCTTGATACAAGGCGTGTACGGTTTTAGCCTGCATGCACCGCGGGCCGAGATCAACCCGTGTCCTTGGGGCTCAGCAACTGAACGCCTCTTAACGATTTATTATTTTATTTATTATTTATTTATTATTTATTTAGTTATTTATTATTTATTTATTATTTAGTTATATTATTTATTTATTTATTTATTTATTTATTTATTATTTCACAGTACCCCTAAAGGCCCTCAATGGAGGGGTATTACATAGGGGGGGGGGGGAGGGAATGCGGACACTGAAAATACACTTGTTTAAAGATGTATTTAAAAGTAGACAAAAAGGGAAAAGAGACAGTGAAGAACCAAACAAAAAACATCGGTGCAATAAAAAAGAATACAGAAAAGAACGAAACAAGAACATTTAGGTACTCCAAAATATGGCAGGAATGCAATCTGTTTTAGGAAAAATAACACATAAACGGATTGCGCTAGCGCAAGAAGGCACTTACAGATGACAAGGAAAATTAGTCTACGGAACTAGTTAAATGCAGTGAAATACACAAAACGTTTGAAGGTCAAAAAAAAGAGAAGAGCGGTGAGTGCACAATGATACATTTTCGAGGAACAATACAAATCAAATCATCACAATTGGCGAAGCAATTCTTGAAATTTAGTTAAGTCAGTTTCAGTTTGCTATATGTGAGGGTAAATCGTTACAGTCAGATATGGTGTAGGAAGGAATGAGTTTGCTTACAAGGACGAGTGACATAGTGGGCTGTTAATTTGTTGGGATGATCCCTGCGTGGAAAATGGCTGATGGAGGCTGTAAGAAATCGCTGTGAATGTTGCGTGGAAGTACAGTTTATGGAAAAGGGACAGGCGAGCATATGCGGGAGCGAACGCATACCTAGTTCAGCACGCTGCTTTAATGCTGTGGCGCTTGAAAATGTAGAATAATCAGAAAAGATGCAGCGAACATCAGGATTCTGTAATGACTCGAGGTTATTTGTGAGACATGCTTGAAGAGGATCCCAGATTGCAGAGGCATATTCTATTTTTTAGAGGAATAAGGGTGACGTATGCAAGTCTGTTTGACATGAGATGGGGCTTGTTTCAGATTACGCCTGAGTAGTCCTAAAGAGCGTTTTCGGAGGCAAGGATTACGTTAATATGATGGTGCCATGTTAAATCATTTCTGAAGTGAAGACCAAGATATTTGTACGCGTTCGTTACCTTTATTGCAATTTTACTTATTGTATAAGAAGTTGCAAAATCGGGGGTTCCACTTGAAAACGACATTTGCTTTGTTTATGATAAGGGTATCAACCATCTTAAGCACCAAGCGTTATTAGTATCTAGGTCAGATTGGAGAGTGCAACGGTCGGTATCAGAAGAAATGGTACGGTAAATTATACAAGCTCATCAGCATATAGGCGAACACAGGGATGATACACAAGAGGGAAGGTCGTTAATGTGGACTAGAAATGTAAGGGGCTTTTTCGCTACCTTGAGGGACCCTGATGTTACTTGAGCGAAAGCAGCTGCGTGATGGTTGACAAATGTAAACTGAAGTCTACAAGTAAGGAAGTTTCTAATCCAAGCTAGAACTTCAGGATGCAGATTACATTTAGATAGCTTGAGGAAGTAGTCTATGGTGAGGAACACGGATCGAGGGCTTTAGAGAATCAAGAAGACTGCATCGACGTGCAACCCGGAGTCTACTAAAGTATATAAATCGTTAGTAAATCCGGCCAATTGGGTCTCACCCGAGTAACCTTTACGGAAACCGTGTTGGAATTTAAAAATGGAGTTATGATCTTCTAGGTACTAATAACTTGAGAATGAATGATATGCTCAATAATTTACAAATGGTGCTAGTCAGATACATGGGTCGGTAGTTTAGTGGTGAAGAACCATCACCGATTTGAACAAGGGTGCAATTGTTTCCTATACGCCAGCCATGCGTGACTGAACCTCAGATAAGACTGAGTGAAAAGTGCTGCTACTAGTGGAGCAATGCTTAAGGAAGAATTTTATAACTGTATTGTTAATACCAATATGAACACATTTTGATGAAATTTTAAAGGTTGATTGAGTAAAGATAAGATTCCCCCTCAGTAATGACGATTTCAGGCATCATGAGCTGTGATCGGTAATGAAGATACGTATTCGCAAGTAAAAACCGACGCAATGAGTTGTTAAGTATCTGCGCGCATTCAGATTCGGAGAAAGTTGGCCCGTTATGATCTACAATAGATATGTCAGGTAGCTTTTAGGATTGATTACGCGCCAGAATTGTCCGAGGGTTGGTAGTTATCATGGATGTTAAGTTGTGAGTAAAGAAGTTGCGACGAGTAGATTTAAGAAGAGATTGGTACTGCTTGTCACACTCTTTATAGCGCAGCCAAGAAACCGAGTCTCTGTTTTTATCTGCTTGCCTCTAAAGACGCTTTTCTTATTGTTTAAGCGGCGAACTGCGCGAGGTGAACCAAGGCACTGCTCAACTGTTTTTAATGGTTAAGACCGGAAGGCATGATTTACCACTGCGGAGCGTAAACGCATAAATTTCAACGTCTGCGACTTTATTTTCAGTGAGAAAAATTATGGGGACGGTAAAAGGGTTATAGTGAGAAGACATGTTCTATTAAGGCACACGTTTTTTTTCTATTCGCATTTTTTCCACGCGGCGTATGAAGCATGGCAAACTATCACACCTATCAGGCACACCTATAAGGCTAGAATGAGACAAAATTATCAATGAACCACTTTCCGGGCACTATTCCGACATTTCAACGCACCAGATTGGGAGCTCACATTGAAAGCAATAAGAAGCCTCACCGATTGAATAAAGGAGTACGATGAGCAGTTTACTCCTAGTCATGATCCTTTCACGTGTTCGTACTTGCGCAAGGTGTGTATGTTTTGTGAAACTTCCTTAGGCAACGGTTCTTATAAGTATGTTGTCTTGGCATAAGAATAGCGCCCACGACATTCTTAAGAAAAACAACAGCAGTCGCTACTTTTGAGAAATCTCAAATTACTTTCTTTACTCATGACGCCCGGGAGGTGTCAAGTCATTGTTGACTTTATGCTTACAAATGTCAGTTGAATAAAGTGTTTTCACCTTTGAATGGAATATTTTAGAAAAATTACAAACAATTCCGCCAAACAACCTTCGCAAAATGACGTTTCTCCTTGTCTGCTTTTTCGGTGTAGTCTCCGCCCTAATTAGTGGGGAAACCCCCAGAAAACGAGTCCGTCGGTTGTTTTGCGAGACTGCTTGAATTCCGTGCAGAAAGAGCAATTTGAAGTGCACGCTTCAGGTAGTATAAAGGTCGAAACACCGGTTCAAGGAACGGAAAAAAAGCATGAATGCCGCGAGATTGGCATTCCATCAATTTTATTTGGGACCAATCTCACAACTCTCCGCATAGAATACCCCATTCAAGCCGTTCTATACTGCACGAATCTGTCATTAGTAAGGGCAACTCTAGCTACAAAAAAGTAACTTGTTTGTAACGTTGACTTTCATTGCGCTTTGCATTGCAACGTGCCTTCGATGCTGTACAAGGCAAATACCAAGTTCCTCCGTGGCATTACTACTGTTTCGCCTTTTTCAAAATGTACCGTACGAGGCAGATAATTTGATCAAATCGGCATCTTTATTCTGCAGATATTTTAACCATCTCGGCCGGCAGCACTTTTTGATGAACGAATTAATGAATGTGTATTAAGTACAAAGTTTGGGTTACGGTGTTTCTTCGTAGGTAAAAAAATGAACAGACTACTTAAGATGTCCCATTCTTCACGTCTAACTTGTTACGAAGTTTGTGAGTTGGATGAATTCGAGGTTTTTATTAAAGAATGTGAGGATAAGCAAAAAAAATACCGAAGCCGCTAGAATCTCTTCGTGCCACCAGTCAAACTTCATAATAGTAAACAGAATTACATTGAATGTGCACAGCTACAGTGAAGCGTCCGTTCATACTCTCATTCGCCCCGGTAGTGGAGTATGAGCTGAGGGCTTCCAACATTAACTCTAATACAAACTTTTCTTCTCTTCTGACACATGTAGGATTCGACAGTTCGACACAGTGAGGTTAGAGTAGGTATAATGCGTCTCCTCCTTGTATACATAGGTTGCGTACATAGAATTTACCTCCTATGTACACAAGGTTTTATAGATCCCTTTACCACAAAGAAACCGTTTACACTCCAATCCCGAAAACGAAATTTCTCTCCTCCAGAAGCCTTATTTCTTACATTTGGAAGGTCCAACACGAGTTCATTTATACACGAAAGTGCTTTATGCCGGGGTTACACCAAGATCTCACTGACGTCAATCCGTCACGCATATCAGGTCGCCAGAAAAAGTGCCGTTGACGCGGCGGCGCCCTGATTCAAACCCACGAACCCCCTCACCTCTCACCGCTACGGGAGGTACGAGCCGCTCTGCCAACTAGCTATGAACTCAGACGTGAACACCACTACGAACGTGCCGTATATGCTTCTCTACGACCAATCTAGATGGTGCTGCCGTGTAGGAGAGGCGGAGCCAAGTAGCGCATCATGAGGCTAATGAGCGCTGCCAATTGGCGCCTCGATGGCAGCGTCTTCGTGTACAGAGGACGTGCGTGAATTGAGGCACCCTCCACTGCTTACTGCTTTGGGTGTGATGACCCCATGTAAGAAACATTGCATTAATCGCCGCTGACGAGTGAATGTAGCTTTCGTGTCTGCTTTGGTGTGACGACAGACACGCCAGCGGGAAGCGGGACGGGCTCACGTGTTCACGGTCGGAACCACGTACTGTGCCTCTCGAGTTCCACAAGCTGAGCTCGTCCGAACACAACCGTCTGCCGTACGCACCACAGAGCAGACAATGGTCGCACGTTTGCATAAGCGACCCGCCAGCAGGACGTCGCTCGCCATGCACACGTACAAGACAGCCGCCTACCCGCAAATCATGCTCCTTTCGCGGCAGATTTCATTGAATATTTCACTTTCGTGTTTTACCGATTGCTATGACATAATAATGAATCATAGTTTTGTTCCAATCATTTGCTGCACACTTGTTTCCCTCGCGTTTTATATTGTTCCGTTTTGCGCCTGCCCCTTTCTACCGGAACGCCCCGGCGTGCTCTGGTTGTATATTCGGGTACAAGCTAAGAACAGCAACGGAAGCTGCCGCTGTTCCTCGTCACCGCAACCGGATCTAACTCGTAGCGGCGCAACTAGTGCGTTACTGATAATATTTTTAACATGGCATGGGACGTTTCCGTGATTTTATGGACTTAATACGCTGACAAACGACTGCAGTGACTACAAACAAATTACATGAGAAAAGGCAGGTGATATCGCGGATTCATAGATATCCCCTTACAAAACGCGCGCCCGTTGACATCCTGGTCCGTCCCTAAGGCGGAGGCATTGCCGTTCTTAATTTGTTGTTGCCGCGTATAGCGCTGGGGATTCGTGGGAACAGAGTTTAGCCGCCGTGCAGACCAGCCATTAAAACCATTGGCCTGCGAACACGCGGAGCCGCCGTCGTTGACTTCAGTTGTCCCTTGAAATGCTTCGGGTGTCTCTTCCTTGCGTGGACCTGCGGCGCAGTGCCTAGACTTCGGCGTGGCGCCGTCTTTGGGGACCTTCAATAACACATGTGCGCTTTCCATCACTGTGAGCCATCCTTCCTGTACGAAATAAAATCCATTCGCACTGCGCCCTCCCGAAATGAAAAAACATTCTACAGCATCGTCTCCAGGTTTACAACAATAGGGGACGACTGATCAACGCGCACAAACCCCTGTTTGCGCACAATGAGGAAACAGATTTATATTGTAAATAAGTTGGTTGGCCTGCTGCGCTTTTCATGTACCCCGAGTTTCAACGGGGCTTTAGCTTTACACAAAAGCATTAGCAGTGCTAGAAGTCGAAAACAGTCCGGCGTCCGCGTCAACCTCCGACTGGCAAACGTGGCAGGTGGAGTTTAGAGTGATTTCCTTTTGCGCAAATTTTATCTACTAAAAGACCGGTTAGAAAAAAAGAATGGCTATAATGACTCACTGGACTACGTGTATATGACGGCATTGGATAGAAACCACCAGAGATGGAACTTGCTAATGGCACTTTAGTTACAAGTGACAGAGATTGGGCTCTAGGAAAGATACTGAAAGATGCTTTGGCTTAGTGAAGTCACAAGCAGCAGTAATGATCCCGTATAGAGAGAAAAAATTAAAGTTTAATAAATCGAAAAAAAAAGTTTCAGAGAGGCGCCTTCATTCCAGTGGGCCCAGTCAACAGCCGTTTCCGTCAAGAGCAGCTGATATTTCAGGCCGAAGCTGGCCAAGGCTCCCTCCCAAATCTCAATGGAAACGTGCAGGTTGGGTGCATTTAGGGCAGATGTGTCGCAGCCGCCTGCCATGTGTATGAGCTTCCCAGATTCTCCACAGACGCGACGAAATTGAGAGCATTGTGTCCGATCAAAGAGGTAAATCTCTTGGGGTGTGTGAAGGTGTTAACCCGCCGGGCGCGGAATGATCTTTCCTGGTTAATTCGGTAGCGATTTGTGCGGGGAGAAGAATGCGTACTACGTGAGAGCCTATGGTTGCTAAGTAATTTCCTGGTATGTGACTACAGGATGCATGCACTCGTGCTCTGCTTCATCAGAACTGGCTAAGCGTGTCAAATCTTGAGCCACGAGATTGCCAGGTATGCCAGTATGAGCTGGTGCTCGTACAATCTTGGCTCGCCTTGTTGGTGATCTCTGATTGATTATTCGAAGTGTTTGTAACATGCAATCGACCGTTGGCAATGAGTTGCGCCACGCCCGCTAAGAGTCTGTTATAAGCGTTTTGGCGCCGCTTTGGCTAAGGGCACATGGTATCGCCGCGTCCTCAGCTTGGAGGGGCTTGTGTTCGGGGGTTGAGATGTTACATCCTTGGAAGGCTGCAGAACGGTAGCACAAAGAAGAGAATGTATTGAAGGATGCTACCGGATGTCTTTCGCATCAAACCACTTGATCGTTCCCCTTTTTTTCTTTCAGTTTAGTTGCTTCCTACAGTTTTACCATTATTTAAGAACACTAGAGGATATTTACAATGGGTCCACAGGTACCACCATACTCCATAAGGAGAAGGAGGAGAAAAGCGAAAGCAAAGGCGGAGAGTTTATCAGGCTTAGAGCCCGGATTGCTACTCAGCACTGATGAAGGGATGTTCAGGGGATGAAAGAGGTCCGGCGAAAAAGAGGAATAGGAGCGGGGTCGCGCACAAACTTTAGTTCCTTCGTGGGCACTATAGTCTTTCGTCCAAGCGGTGGCCTTCATGAAACTCAGAAAGGCTTCTGTTGCCTTCCACGAAGTCGATTGTAGGGGTCATTGTCTTAGAATAGTCTCTAGTTTGAATGGCTGATTTTCCAATCGGCTGAGCACGGTTGTCAAATTGCGTCTTTTCGATGAATACTGAGGGCAACAAGATAGCACATGCTCGATTGTCTTTTCAACCTCGCAGGTGTCGCAGTGGTCACTACTGGCCATCTCGATGGGGAAGGAGTAGGCTTTCGTGAAGGCCACTGCCAACGACAGCCTAGAAAAGCCCCGTTTACATTGACCCGACTAGGGCGCGTTGAGTTGAAATCACGACCAACTTTACTTTGGTCGTGTTTGAAATAAACAGGTTTTTTGCACTGATGCACTCATGTTAAGCGAGGATGGGTGAGGTCGAAATGCCGTCGGGGAACGTCCGTTCGACTCTCAAGTAGGGGGTGGGTTGACGCGCTCGTCGGGCTCAGTCGGCGGGCCGTAGGGAGCTGAATACCGTATTTGCACGATTACAACGTGCCACCAATTGTACCGCGCGGGTAGGTTCGCGAAGGAAAATGCGAAAAAATAATTGGACGTCGACTTTATCGCGCGGGTGTAAAATACATGACACTATTTACCTCAAAGAAGGAGATTTAATTTTGCGCGTGCAACTATGGCCGCCAAAAATAAATTGTGCTTCGTAAACTTCCTTATCCCGCTCGTGCAGGGAATAAAACTGTAGGTGGAAACATTGAAGCTGTTCGCGATTTCAAGTGTCTTGGCCTTTATGATTCTACGTGTGACAGGCTAATTGCAATGGTAGAAAAATGTGTACAGCTGACCGAGGTATGTCATTCAGGAGTGAGTGCGCCGAAATTCACTAACGTGATATTGAGGGATTTTTTTTATTGGATTGAGTTAAAGTTTATGAGGACCTCGTGCCTATGACAATGTTGCTGGCCGATTTGGAACCTGTTTCAGTTTTGAGCCCGATTGTGACGCGCAGACAAATTTTAAGGCTGGCTTTTAGCAAAAGAAGGTGCGCGCTAGAATCGTGAAAATACGGTAGCTCCTTCTCCGGCAATCCCCCGGCGCCCCCCGCCTCGACTCTTGGAAGCGGAGCTCATATATATGCGTGAGGGTCGAGGTATCTGAACCCGCCAGTCGACTCGACCCTCCCTCGTCGGTCCATGTATCCGGGGCTAACGTAAAGTAGACTGTGAGATAGGTGGCGAGACAGCGGAACTGGTAAGTGAAGATATCTACTTAGGCCAAGGGGTGACCCCGGATCACAACCATGAGGCAGCTGTAATTAGAAGAATTAGATTGGTGTGGAGTGCATTCGGCAGGCATTCTCAGATAATGAATGGCAACCTACCATTGTCCCTGAAGAAGAAACTGTATGACCGCTACATCTTACTCGTACTCACCTACGGGGCAGACCACTTGGAGGCTCACTGAGAGTGTTCAACTTAAATTGAGGATGACTCAGCGAGCAATGGAACGGAAGATGATAGGTGTAACATTAAGGGACAAGAAGAGAGTGGAGTGGGTCAGGCAACAAACGCGTGTAATGACATAATGATTAGTAGAAATTAAGAAGAAGAAATGGATGTGAGCAGGGCACGTAATGCAAAGCAAGATAACTGTTGCTCATTAAGGGTAACAGATTGAATCCCTAGAGAAGGCAAGCGTGGCAGGAGACGGCAGAAAGTTAAGTGGGCCAGATGAGAGCAAGAATTTCGTGGAGGATGAAATTAGTTGCAGGTTACCACAGCACACGCGATAATTGGAGAATAATGTGAGAGGCCTTTACCCTTCAGTGGGCGCAGATAGGAGGATTATAATGATGATGATGATGAAAGTTTTGCCTCACATATATACACGTTCTGAAAACGCTTTGACGAATATAAAAAAAAACATTAGGCAATTAGTTTCTTAATCTCAGTGTCAATCTTACGGTAGAAACAACATAACAGCTCAATACGTGCATAAAGAAAGGCCTTTTATAGCATTCAGGTGGTCGTACATAACTTTCCGGCTATTTTGTGCGTAACTAAATTTCCTGGTGGTCGAGGAGGAGAACGCTTGCAAAAATTCCAAATGCCAAGGACCCCCCAAAGATACATGTTTAGACCGACATATACACCTTAACTGACCCGCTAATTCCTCTGATCCAAATGTATCACCCACACCAGTCACACTTAATCACATTACTTCATTCACTGATATCATAATCCATCTCAGCCTACCCCACTCATCCGCATTAATCGAATTTATTCCATGCAGCTCTTAATTTGAGGTTGAGCAGGTGAAGATAACATGAAATGCCATCGTATCTACTTTTAAAAGTGGAATGAGAAGGACCCAATTTTTTTTTCAATTTCATGTTCTCCTTAGAGCAGTAAGCAAACCACAAACGGCACTGCACATGAAAAGCGACGGTTGGCATTGAGAACTGCGAGTGTTTGTGTCTATGTGCTGTTTGTATATAACTGCCCATTCAAACTAAAATAGGTGGAAGATATGGATTTATAGCTGATATTGTTCCTGTAGGCCTTCACAAGCGGACAGGGATGCATTCGAATTAACAACACAATGAAAACTTTACACGACTTTTAAACACCCTGCAGATAGAAACCATGAAGCATATTCCATGATATGTTGCCTAAGAATATGCGTTCTAACTTAGGTTATTCTAAATGTAACAGATAATTGGGGGAGATGGACAGTACCTAACGCAAACTGATTCTATATATACGGACAGCTTTACAATAAATTGATGGCAATAATAAGAAGAGAAGCTAATAATCTTTGGGAACTGCAGACTACGCAAAATGTTTCGTGGTGCTGTCGGGAGAGTGATAAAAATACCTTCAGTCGCAAGCTAGGGTGCCCGAATTGAAAACTAGAAATTACAGTTTTGAGGCCCCGGTACCGGTTTGGAACGGTTCCTTTGATTTGTTCCGGTTGGGCTTCAGTTCCAAAATGGCGAAAAAATACGGTTCCGGTTAAGTTCCAGTTCCGGGCAAAAAATCAGGTTCGGTTCCTGTTATCGGTTCGGTTCCGGTTCCGGTTCGACACCCTGGTTAGCAGCAAGTCGAGTGTGTTGTTGCCTGTAGTAGGGCATGTTATGGAATAATGAAGGTGCCAGTCTAATGTCAAGTCTAGGAATTGCTCTGCTTCTTTAGAAGACCTGTCAGGGATTGAATGTAAAGGCCAGCTGATTTGCGGGTAGTTGAAGTCACCAAATATGAAGATGGGCGTACCGGGATGTTTATTTTGAACTAATGTAAAATAATTCCGAAACATGTTAAAAAATTGGGTAGGCTGTCCGGTGACCTGAAGCAAACACCGAATATCAATTTCCGGGGAGGATCGGATACGCAAACTTATGTTAGTTTGTTATTTTCGTCGGAGCACATGATTTAAGATGCTAATATATTTTTGCTAGCTATGAGAACGCCATCGCCTCTACGGTCGTTACGATCGCGGCGATAAAGAGAAGAATTTAGGTTACAGGGGAGCACTTCATTATCGCTTATGTTCTGGTGTAGCCAAGTTTCTGTCAGTATAATAATGTCAGCACTGATATCTTCGTTGAGGCTCTGAAGCTGGTCGTGTTTAGGCATTACACTTCTAATGTTTGTAAATGCAACGTTAAGCTTTAAAACTGATGCAGGGCGGTGGCTCGTGGTACTCAGGAATGGACGATTCGGGATGGTCACGGGGCGCTGGCGGTTGTGTTTGCTGGCGGTGCTTGGGCATGATTTCTAACGTGTCATTAGGCCAGATGTTACGTTCCTTAATGCTGTTTGATGGTGCGTTATAGAAGTAATTTTTCTTACCTACGTGTAACTCGCAAACACTAAGTTTGAAAGCGCAGTTTTCGGGCTGGATGAATTTCAACAGCTTCGAGCGTGCAAGGTGCGTGGATGGGGCGAAGTCTTCTCTGATTGCGAACGTTAGCGCCTTTCAATTTGGTCTGTTACTTAGTATTTCTCTCTAGTTTTAGAATGGCTTTGTTTTACTACAATGGGAGTTTTTAAGGCTGTGCAAATGTTCCCAGGTGATGCTGCACGCTGGATGCTGTTCTGTTCAAGTTTGACATGAAGATGGCGGTCGCAAAACCTGATGATCGATTCTTCCGTACCATGCCTATGTTTCGTCTGCATGAATCGTCCAAGTCCGAAAAAAAGAAGGTTGTTACGGGGCATTTGGTTGTTAGCATCAGTGTGAGCGGCTTTAAGGATTTAGATGTCGTGTTTTATGCTGAGTGCCTAGTTAGTTTCGGTGAGTGTGCGTTGCTCGTACCTGAGGTGATTCGAGCAACGAAATACGGTTTGCCAAAGTCGTAAGGAGCTGTTTATGGTTACACTGGGTGGCCCTTGATGGGTTATGTCGGTGGAAACCGTCAAAAGGGCTTTCTCCGAATCTCTCAACGGCAATCATGATGGATGGAGGATCGGGCTTGGGCCTGGGCCGGGGTTCAGCTCAACATATCCACAGAGTAGTAACTAGCACTTGTGATGATAAATGAAATTCGAGGGCCTTAAAAGCACAAGGCTAACCAAATCTCGGCACTTCAAAGTCGTAAGGCACGGAATCGCTATAAGGTAGGGGTGTTAGATATATATGTTTAGCATTGTTCAGATAACTGACAAGGAAGAGCAGTGTCGTTAGCATTGTGCGGACAGGCGCTGTCGTGCCCCGAGCTTTGGTGGCAGATCGTCTGATTAAATAGAGCGCGTGCGTCCCGGCAGTGACTCGTGACGTCGGCGGGTACATCAGGTTCCAGGTGAAGTCGGTTTGAAGACGTCGAATCCAGGTGGTAGGTGGTGGGTGGCGGGTTATAGGGGCTTCCACACTCCAACAGGTGGGTTGGGGTTGGGGTCGGCGCTCCGGGCAGCAATTTCGCTGAAGTGGCAAGGGCAGTCTGGGTTCGGCAAGCGGCCCTAGGAGTATCGTGTAAGAGCAGTGTCGTTAGCAGTTGCGCGGCAGGCGCTGTCGTGCAAAAAGACGCCGTTTTTCGGAAATCCTGGTGTTCCCGATTAGGTGGGTGCCAGGAAAAAATGTTGTGGAACAGTGTTTAGATACTTGAGTAAGTTGCCTATATCAAGAAAGAACAGTTCAATATCTCGAACGACCTGCGACAAAAAAATTAGGATCTGAAAAGTCATTTCACCGCTTTTCACTCTTACCGTGAAGTAATTTATTTTTAAACTTTTCAGCATTATTGAACTCCAACACCGTAAGCTAATGTGCTGATACCATTTGAAGCCGTTTGATCCGGCATTTTGGCTAGGCTGTGGACATCGCCTGTTATTCCTTCTCGGCTCATCAGGCATGATATTTCTAAAAACAAATTTGGCCCGTTTACCCTCGTCGCAGGACGAAGTCTTCACATTCGGTTTTCTGCATTTGTATGAGTAACATATGTTAGCAGAAACCATTTGAATGAAAATATCAATGAGAGATTTATTGAAAAATATGTAGAAGCACCTTTTTTTTCCGGAAGATGGAATCACCTCGATGCTGCTGGTTAGGGTGAATTGTGAAGTAGTTTTTACATACATAATGGCTGCACATATTAGCAAAAAGCACTTCGATATGGGAGCAGGGGACTGAGATAAGCAAGGCCTTACACAAACACAATTTCACCCTTTTCCTCGGTTAGGAATGCTATTTTCCGGAAATTAGTTTAGTTGCTTTCAAAAACAGTGTTGGGGGTCCCTCAGGCGAAAAGCGGCTAGCTACCGCTTGAAGGTGCCTGAGGGCACGCATATCTTGCATTAGTGAGCCCTACGCTAAGACGCAAACGGACTCGCCAAACTTCAACTGTCTAAGCTCAATTATATTGTGGCTGAGCGTTAATGAGTCAGTCAGTCAGTCAGTCAATTGGGCACTATTTTCTATAGGTATAGATTTGAGTACTTTAGGCGATGTAGTTCATCTATACAGTGATGAGAAGTTCCTGCATTCTATTAAAAAGGGGTCTTGTTCTCTAAAAAAGCCGCGTGACGCTGCGTCTTTAATTCCCTTGCTCGCGTTTCTTGTCTAACGTCTCTCTGCTTCCATGCGTGGATGCTATGTTTTGCAATACTTCAGTGTTTGAAAATGTCAATTCTGTGCAAAAAATAGAAAACACCGTTTTTAAGCATGTCATCATCACCGCCTATTGAATCTTAAAAAAAAACTGGGCAAGAAAAGGACACACGGACGATGTGAGGACCCACACACCAGCGCTAAGTGTGTATATCCTTAATTCATCCATGTCTCCTTGTGTACGCAATTTTTCAAAGTAATGGGATACCAACGTCCCCATAATGCTTCCCTCTTGAAGCTGAACATCACACCACAGCAATCGTATTAGTGTGTCATATATATAATTTCTTTACAACAAGCGGCGCGATAACCTCGCACTGCTGCTACGTTGGAGACCATTGAAGCTTCAAAGCTCGTATTTTTTCATATATATTTTTAATGAAAATAATATGTTCATAACAGTAGTGGGCGGAGATGTCTTTGAATTGTATTTTACTATGACTGGTATAGAAACTCTGGCTCTATTAGAAAGGAGGTATTGGAGGCTTAAAGATACAATAACTCCAAGTAGTATTGCAGTACAAGCTCTCTCGCACATTGAGCTAATATAAAATACTTCAAAACAGCCTCTAAAAAAAGTGAAACTAGAAAAAGAGAGAACGATCTGAGGCGTTTTGTTCCCGTCCTTGCACAATTAATCCGCAAAAAATACCAGAGGACACAGCGAAAAAGTAAAACGATATAGAGTCAGGTCGTAGGGGTGAGGCATGCAATAAATTTTTAAATGATTCGGGATTTGGTCTAATTTTATATCAGTTTAGTATACCTTGGATAAAGAATATCCATGCATACATGCCCACTTCCAACATAACTTTTTCTCAAGTGGAAGCCATCGTAGCTCGCGAAATAGAAACCCTGATGATTTTCTCAAATCATTTGAAATATGGTATTTTTGAGGCTTAATGTTTTTATCTTGATTACTCATTCGTATTCCTATATTTAGAGTTCTACTCCCAGCGTAAGCTAGAACACTTCTCTTGCCCGTAAATTGACGATCTGTTTGGCAGCTTGGCCATTAGGACTCAAGATTTTGCGGAGTTGGGACCGTTCCACTAATCCAGAAATAACGAAGTGCAAATTTACAATGACAATGGTCTCGCATGCAGCTTATTGTTACGAAGAACCTCCTGCAGGCTATTAGAAAGATTTCTAAAATATTTTTCTATACAAGAAAAACAACGTACTGGTATGGCGTATTCGTTGGATGACATACTGGTCCCCGTAGGTGCTTCATTAAGTGTACAAATCTTTCCTTTTCTAGCGAAACATTAAGACGTAGCAGCGAAAATGGCAGGTGTTTTCTGTGAAGCGCCTCATCAAAAAGAAAGTTCAAAGCAAATTCTTTGTCTAGAACTCAGAGGGGAGCCTTATTTCTAAATATCAGCGGTTAGCGAGCTTCAACGTCACGTTTTAACATTTAGAGTAAATTCCATCCGAAAATTTTCCAAAATTTCATCAGCCATAATAATTCAAAATGTGTGGATTATACCGCGCTTCCCTTGCTCTAACAACAAACCTGAAAGAATTCAACAGCAAATTAATAAACACAAATTTATGAGCAGGGATTACGTTTGATTACAGATACGCAGACACTGATGAACTTTGCTTCTACAGCAATCCTGATAATTCAAAGAAGATAATGTTCCACTACACGAGCCGAAAAATGACTTCCGTAAAGCGATGCTGGATGACAAAGATAAATTTAGATTACTTCCATCTATGCTTTCCGCTTCCGAATGATGCAAGGTCCCGAAACCATCGCAATAGTTTTTCCGCAGCCGCCGTTGTTGGAAGCTAAGCCGGGTGCTTTCCAATGAGACGATTGATCGTATGGGGCTAGCCCATTCCATCCCCCTTAACGGTTTGACAACAAATTTGGATTACGCGAGGAAGGGTATTTGTATTCTGTTTAACCTTATCTTCGTGCTCCAGGTCGCTTGAGTTGCTAAGCAATCCATTCTTATTCCGGTAATTCGGGATTTTATGGTAGTGAACTTTCATTGCACACTTTCTTTACTGAAAAGTCGAACTTTTTCACGTACCAATGGGACTGCAGTGAATGGTTTGTGCATCGCCAATGCCCCCTTTTGGGCATGAACCAAAACAGCCCCAGCATCGCTATCATAAACACATAAACATCACCCACCGAGAACACTGATTTCACACCTGTGCAGAAATTCTTAACATGGCTTCTTATTGAGGCGTTCATGACGACATCCACATTCGCACAAAACGTTTGTTACAGAACTCCCGCATTTTTTGGCTCGCTGGGCTATCGTGACCACTATTTCGCCCGCCATGCATAACTCACCAAATTCTTGTGTATACATGTGCTTCATTGTTCTTAGCGTTGCCTTTATGAACATTGAGGCAATGCGGGGCGAATATAATGCGCGACGAACATTGGTAAGAGGGCTGAAGCATTGTCGCCGGGAGAGAGGTGAGCGGCGTTTTTACGATGCGGTGGTGAAAAGGAAGTTGGAGGGATGCTAGCGCAAAACGGGCGCTGTTCGTTTGAATACTGTAGATGCTTGTGTTGCAGGAGTTACCGGCGCCGGCGGGTCATTAGTGAAAGTAAGGCAAGCACTTTCCATGGTGGTTCTTTGACCATCGATGCCCAATTGTGTTTCAAACCTGAATATCTGAGCCTATAGTCCTTTAGAGGGGATAGTACACTCATGCTGCTCTATCCTTTTGAAGTGCAGTGGAATTTAGGGGCTCGCTTTGTTGTTGTAGCTCTCTAAATATTGATGTCAAAGAACTGCCGGAATCAGGCGGCGCAACGACATAACGCCCACAAGTAGAGATTGGTGTACCGTCGTTAGGAAGCCACGCAAGAGGCTAGGAAAACAACGTCGTTATATAGTCATAACCGTACGAACCTCAGGGCAATGCGCCTGAACGGTTATGGTGCATGCACACATACTTGCAAGAGTAACATCCAGATGTAATAATGTAAGGTGTACAAAAAATAGATTTATCTAAAAAGGCTTCTACTCGAGACAAACAGCATAATAGGAGTGTACACATGGAAAGATACGAGAAAATGAAAAAGCAAAAAGAAAGAAGGAAAACGTTTCTGTTGCTCCCGCTTCACGCCGAAATGGCAGCATAAGAGTCAGTTTTACATCATGTAAACAAAAATAAAGCAGCATGAAGTTGTGGCATGACAAGCTCACGGACATGCTCGCAAAAGAGAGTAATAATAAATCAATCAAGCAAGCAAGCAAGCAACATTTAGTAAAGTGACCAGGAACAGCTGAAGCCTTCGTGCTGGCGCACTGAGAGAACAAAAAACGCAGCCCTAAGATGCACCAGCGGCTGACAGATAAGAGGCCAGTAAAACAGGCGGGTGAGTAAAAAACAATAAAATACTAGTACTACAAAGAAATAAAAATAGAAATAGCCTCCAACAAGCATTACACGATTAACAGAGAATGTAATTTCTGGTACATTGTAACACGAAACCGAAAAATAAGCATAGCCGTAGAACAAGGCAAGTGGGAGAAGAACTTCCTCCAGAACGGGGTAATAAGAAGCTTCTATTTCACATGAATGCATGAAATAAAATGCAGGAAATAATTTATGAACTTTAATGGCAGAAAATAATATGCTCGAGAAAAAATTTGTTACGGTGGCCTGTGTTTCGGTGCGTAAATGTGTTAAGGGGCCCGCCCGGGCCCCTTAAGAGTGCGCGTTGTAAGACCAGTTGACTACAAAAGTGTCTCATAGTACATACAACAATTACAGCCGCAGGATCAACAGCTAACACGAATAAATAAGAACCGATTCTGTGAAATCGACGCACACATGAAAAAAAGTAACTGAAGAGAAGGAGTACGGCAGAAAGGAAGTTAGTGCGCCATTTATAACAAGTCTGCCGAAAATTCGTGAAGGGGCGGTGAAAATTATCGAGTGGGCCGGTGTGAAAGTTACATAGGCGTGGCAGTCTAACAATAGGAGAGCAGGAGCAGTGGCTAAGTGCTCCAGATCGTTTTTTTTTTTCGGAGCACGAAAACTTAATAATGCCAGCAGTTCCGGGCATGAAATAGTACTGTGAAGCAGTTTGTATAAGAGAAGACGGTCTGAGCGGGTTCGCCCGGAGCCTAACTAAACAGTTATCGGGCGAGGTTCAGAGAGAAAACGATACATAAATATTCATAAAAATGTAATCTGTACATGCTCTACGCGGTGACGATTAGATCTACAGGTTCCATTCCGTAGTGGCAGAGGCATAATGGCAGAAAGTGCTTTAAATAGATTTATGAATGAACGAGGAGACCGGAAGTCTTATGAAAACCTGAATACAGCACCAAGAGAACGAAGCGCCCGCCGAGTAGGTTGAGTAACATAAGGCAAACAAGTTAAGGCACTGTCGAAGAGCACACCGATGTCTTTGATTTCTTCAACTCTAGACAGGGAACCATCGTCAATACTGTAGAGAAAGAAAACGTGGTTTGTTTTGTTTTTCGTGTGTAACACATGACCTTTGTTTACGTAGAAAAATGGTTTATTCTGCTAAATGGGCACCATTTAGCAAATTAGGATATATCTTGCTCCAAGGCAACGGCAGCATCAGTGGACTCAATGCGTCTGAATATTTTGATCTCGTCCGCATAGAGAAGAAAAAAAGACCTCTTAATTGCAGCTGACACGTCGTTTATAAAAATGGAGAACAAGAGAGGTCCCAACATGGAACGTTGGGGCAAACCACCTGTTGATCTGTATATAGCGGACGTGTGCCGGTTAATGCTAGCGGAACTGAATCGATTGTCTAGATAGTCACCCAACAAAGCCACTAGGGGTGTTTCATTTTCCGACTGCCGTAAAAACCTTTCCAAGTATTAGCTTGTGGCAGACAACATCAAACGTTTTGTTAAGATCACAGTAGAGAACATCCAACTAGCCTTTATCAGAGACTGCTGCCGAGGCGTGCTCCATGAAGCAGGCGAGATTAGTTGTTGTCGACCTTCCCAATATAAAACCGCGCTGTTTACTTGTAGGAATATTTCGTAAGGAACATGGCAATACTTTGTCCAGCGCTGTCTCGAACAGCTTGGAGTAAGCCCAAGGGAGAGATTCTGCACAGATCTGCTCAGATTTGGTGGTATCAGATATCGTGCGTGACTTGAAAATTGGACGCACCCGACAAAAGTTCTACGGAAGAGGGAGTACATTTGTTTTTAGGCATTGCTTGAGTATTGCAGTTTTTATTTGTTTATTTATTTATTATAACTCAAATTCCCCGCTAAGGTCATTCCATGAGGGGGTAAACAAGTAACTAAAGGATGATTTGTGGGATGACTTCTTTTATATGAGTGATGCAGGAGTGGTGCACGATGTCAGAAGGCAGATCATTCCAGTCCCTAGATGTTTGAAGAAAAATGAAGAATGGTGGGCGGTAGTTGTGCGCACGAGCGGAGTAAACAGCTTTGGAATGGCTTAGTCGACACCAACGACGATGAGCAGGAATGAACGTCTCGTTTAGGTATATGGAATGATAAAAACGATGAAAAAGGCATAGTCTGAATTTTGCGGTGCGACGCAAGGTCGACAAGACTAGCTCGAGATTTGAGTTCGGCTACGCTGCTTAGATCTGAGTACATAAATTTGGCTGCGCGGTTCTGGATCGATTCAAGCGTGTTAGTGAGAGTGATTTCATGTGGATCCCAAACGGCACATGCGTATTCCAGCTTTGAGCGGACAAGTGTTAGATAAGCAAGAAGTTTAACGGAGGGCGGAGGGAGGCGCAAGTTTCTTCGAAGATAGACAATTACACGGTTATCGCCATTATTAATATTCATGATATGAGATCACCAGGTTAGATCTGAAGTTATGGTAATGCCAAGGTATTTACATGAATTAACGGGTGTTTTTCAGAATTAAAAATAGAGTATTTAATGGATGAGTAGGCTGGATGACGGTGAATGGACAGGACACGTGTTTTCTGAATGTTAGGAGACATTAGCCATTTAACCGCCCATAGAACGGCCAGAAATTTTTTTCTGTTGCCAAATATCTGGTCTCACCCCGATAAAATGTCCGACTTGCATACGCGACGAATCTGTCCGCACCATCTTGCGACTGTACAAGTACAGCTCCAAGACCGACGTTACGAGCGTCTGTATAAACCTTGGTCGCAGCTTCGTCGTCTAAGTGGGCGAGTGCCAGCGGCATTTGTAAGCAAAACGTGAGTTCTTCGAAAGCAGCCTCATGCTCCCCAGTCCAATGGAAGTTGTCATCATTACGGGTGAGGCAGGTTAACGAGGCCGCAATGTTTGAAAACTTTTCTATAAACTTACGGTAATAGGAAGAAAGGCCAAAAATTGTCCAAGAGCCTTTTTGTCCACAGGGTTTGGGAATCTGGTCACTGCTGCTATCTTGTCAGGATCGGGCTTGATGCCGGCGTGGCTGACAACATGGCCCAAGAAAAGTAGCTCCTGGTATCCGAAATGACATTTTTCTACTTTCAGCGTGAGACCGGCCGATCGAATGGCGTGAAGAACGGAAGATAGCCGTCAAATGTTCCTCAAATGTGGGCGCAAACACGATGACATCGTCGAGCTAAACCAAGCATGTCTGCCACTTCAAGCCAGATAAAACAGTGTCCGTCATACTTTGAAATGTTTCAGGTGCGGAACACAGCCCAAAAAGGGAGAAACTTAAACGCATAAAGACCATCTGGGGTTATGAAGGTGGTCTTCTCGCGGTCGCGCTCATCAACCCCCATTTGCTAATACTCAAATTTCAAATCCATCGATGAAAAGTAACATGCATGACAAAGTTTGTGGAAGGAGTCGTCGATCGGCGGCAGCGGGTACACGTCCTTTTTTGTGACTTGGTTCATCTTTCTGTAGTCTACACAGAATCGCAATGTCCCGTCCAGCTTTCTTACTTAAACCACGGGGGACGCCCATGGACTCCGAGATGACTGGATGACGTGGTCTCGCAACATCTGTTCTATCTGGCTTCGGAAGGAGTCGCGCTACTTGCTAGATACACGATAGCGGTTTTGTCGAATACGTGTCACAGCGTCGGAAGTAATGATACGATGCTTCGTCAGTGGTGTTTGACGCACAGCAGACGGTGATGAAAAAATACACCATCTTCCCATAGAGGAATCCTGAGTAGTATGCGAAGCAGGCATGGGGCCGATTGAAGTGCCCATTTGTTTTCAGTTCGTCGTTTTCGTGAGGGTCAGGTACGTAGCTACCCTTATGTTTACCGTTTGGTTTCCATGGTAACTACCACACTTTTCACTTACCGAAACTACGAAATGGAAAAATGTGTTGACCCCATGGCTGTTTCGGGTACTACTCAGGGTTCCCCTACGGCAATATGGTGTAATTTTATTTGAGGGGGTGGGGGGTGTTAGAGTGGAGATGCATTAAAGATAGAGAGACGTTGTACGTGGTATGGTTTGTGTTTATTTAGGCATTATCATCACCATGTTCAACGTAGGTGACGTCAAGCTATGGTTGGCGTTCCACTTTGATTATGACCGCTTTTGATCTGTGAAACGTGAAGTCAAGGGATGTTGTAGTGGATAAATCATCATGTTCAACGTAGGTGAAGTCGAGCTGTGGTTGGCGTTCCGCTTTAAATATGACCGCCTTGTGGTCTTTGAAATGAAAAGTCACGGGCTGTTGTAGTGGATGAACCCTAAAATTGCTGAAGATGTGGTCGATGCACGTTCCCCAGATGGTTGTGGGCTGCTTGTAATCACGACTTGCCGAGACTCGCCGACGCACGCCGCTACCGACAACGATGAAACGTCGAAGGAGCGTGAAGCGTGCTCGTCTCATGCCGGCCCAGGAAGGCACCGCCAGCACTTTCGCTCCAGGAGCCATAGAAGGGTAAGACACGACCGGCGTTCAGCAAGCCGAGCGTGCGCAGTGGGGGTGGGAACGGCTCAACAACAACGACAACGAAAAGGGAGGGACATAGCCCCGATCATGAGATGCTTCGCATCTAAAACAGTCTTTGAAGCTCATTAGCAACTCACGAAGGGCTCGTTGCTCCGCGTGCGGCAAGCTAGAATTGATGTCAAGGATAGAATAAGTGTCGCCTTCGCCAGGTTCAGTGCCTTCTAATGCAAAGCAGTCATCGTTGCCCTGGATTTCCTCGAAGTAAGCAATGGTGGCACCCTTTGCGATGTGGCAGCGTTCTTTGCGAAAATTTGTCAGCAATAATTCTGCATGGCCCCAGGTGAGATGCAGCACGCTTCGAGCAACTGCGATGTCGTGATCCAGCAGGAGAGCGTTCATACGCTTGGCGATACCATGGACGATACAGGGAACACAACACCTAACGGAAACTATCGTGCCGGACCATGGCGGTACGTTCACATTATCCTGGAAAACGTGCAGCGGCGCACGGCGTACTCCATATTCTGGGCGGCGATGGTTCGTGGTGAATTTAATAGAGTGCTCGCCTACGTCGATTACAGCCTTGCGCTCACTTAAGAAGTCCATTCCTCCAGTTAAATCCTTGCAGCACTCGGGGAGGACGACAAAACTTGCGACGAACTCGGAGTCGCCGATATCAGTCCAGCCGGTACATTTGCCCACCGGGCTCATCAGGTGGCCACCAGCCGATCTAATGTGTAGCCCGAACAACGGTGTCTTCACTTTTCTTAGGTGATCAGCGAGTGTTTGACTAACTACGGAGTAGTCCGCAACAGTGCCGAATAAAGCAGTCACTTGGAGCCCGTTTATGTAGCATAAAATGTCCACACTTCCAGTTTTACCGATACCGATTCTATTCGCTGTGCGGTCAGACGGCGACGTCGTGGCCCCTGTCGGCGAAATCGTGGGTGCTGTTGGCAAGGTCGCGTTTTCTGCTTGGGACGCTGCGTGTTCGGTTGACGAGGTCATTATGTGTTGTATAGGTGAGGTCGTGCGTTCGGTCGGCAGCGTAGTTGGTTCTCGAAGGTCTTGCAAAGATATGCCGGAAGCATCCTTGCGTGATGAGGTTGCTGGGGGATCGTGCCTGCTGGGAGATCTTCACGTGACGGTCCTCGGGGGTCTCAATGGTCAGGTGACGATCCACTAGACGGTGCTCTGAATGTCGGAGCATCGGCGCGGGACTTTATCTGGCAGCGACGTAAGCTTCGATTTCTGCAGGTCTTTGGCCGAAGCGAGGTCATGAGGCGGCGGGTGAAAAGCCACGAAGCCCAATTTCACGGTATGGGCAACGGCGGTAAACGTGGCCTGCTTCGCCACAGTGAGCACAGTGGCTGGTTGTTGTCATTGCGTCATACGTCCGTCTTCGGCACCTGCGTTCCATGTGAATTCTGTTGTTGGGACCGCGAGTACGTGACGGAATCTGCTCTCTGGAGTCGGGGGTTGGTTCGAGGCGCCAGGGGCGGCAGTGGCGTGCGCGTGATGGGCAGCTGGCTACGGAGAAATGTAAATAACTCGCTCGTGGCGGTTTCATCTGCTGCTTCGCGACCGAAAGCGCTCCTCGGATGTCCTGGCGAACCACATCAGCAACCGAGACGGGCGCAGGTTCCACCCCGCCACTGCCACCCAATCGCAGCTCTTCTCGTACAATTGAGCGAATGATGTCTTGAAGGGTTGTGTCGTTGGCCATACTTTTTAGGGCGCGAGCAGTAGTGAACGAAGTGTCGTTCACGCTATTGTGCTGCCGGCATTTCTCTTGCAGAGCTCGCTCGATGGCTGTTACCGCCCTGACGAAGTCTTTCACCATGCGATGGGGGTTCTGTACGAGACCTGCGTAGAGCTGCTCTTCGACGCCATGCATCAGGTAGCGCAGCTTCCTTGGTTCCGAAATTTCAAGGTCTGCCCTCTTGAACAACGGCGCCATGTCCTCCGCAAACATAGTCACGGTTTCATAGGGTTTCTGAATCCGCGACTCTAACAGGCGCTCCGCATGGTCGCGACGGTCTCTGGTTGCGAACGTTTCCGGAAGGTCCTGCCGGAATTCGTCCCACGTAGACAAGCTCGACTCACGGTTCTCGAACCATGTCCTTGCACCATGTTCCAGCGAGTATTAGACATGACGCAGCTTTTGACGAGCGTCCCACTGGTTGAATGATTCCACCCGCTCAAACTGCTCCAGCCAGTCCTCGACGTCCTCAAACACCTCACCGTGAAATATGTACGGAATACGTGACTACTGGAGAGTTACCTAGGGGTTAAGTGCTTGCTCTATTACTTTGGATTCCGGGGCTTGACGTTTATGTGCGGTGAACGTAAGGTAATCACACTCTGGAGACTGTCCGTCCGCGTTAGCGACAACTAGCCCGATGGACAGGTGTGTGGAAAGGGCGAGGCCGCTCCGGGCTGGCGGATGGGGCGTTTGCATGGACTAGTCGTACCCAGCAACCTCCACCAGTCCTGCGTGCTATAAACACGCAGTCGCTTAGCCTGAAGGTGACGACCCTGAAGGTGACGACTACATGAGTAGAAGCAGCCGGAGCCGTTTCGGGAGAGCTGGAGCCCAGTGTTCCAAGCGCTAGCGCCAGAGCTTTCAATTATGATGACGAGAGAGCACGCACACTCAACAACTTCTTCGTCCTTACAATCGCATCTTGGCGCCGGTGTTAAGAAACACATGACCATATGTTTAAGAAAACCAAACTGTTTTGACAATATAATATAGTGTTTGTCACAAAAGCATATAACTCCTTTCAGGATTACTTTTTAAATGCAGAGCATGTTCTTTACCTCACGATGTCACCCGGCGTTGTCGGCGTGCCTAGGCATCCGCAACAAACCGTTCCAGGTGCCGCCCTCTCCCCAACCTCCTCATCTCCGTATCAACGCTACCTCCTCGATCTTCAACAACAGGTCCGCACCCCCCCCCCCCCCTACACTATATAAAAAATAATACTTACCGGCCCTGGTTTGGATCCCACGAACCCTGCGGGCAGAACGCAAGGTACATGGTGCTGTAACCCACTGCGCCACAAAGCGACACAGATGGAAGCTACGAACGCGCCTTATATCCTTGACTCATATCAAACTACGTCAAGAAGCTGCTGATACAACGCATTCACTACGCTGGGCGGAACGCGAGGTACATGGTGCTCTTCCCACTGCGCCACAAAACCGACACAGAATAAAAGGCTACGAACGCGCCTTATATCCTTGACTCATTCAAACTACGTCAAGAAGCTGCTGATACAACGCATTCACTACCACCAACTCCCCAAACACTAAACGTTAACGCATTACACCCACCCCCTATGCGACGCATTTACTCGAGTCCCCCTCGCGGGGAGATGGGCCCTTTTTCTAACCATTTTTAAATAACTTTAAGGGCAGAAACCACTCTCTAATTAAAAAAAATGTTTTTGTCCCCGGATTTAAACAGTAGCGTGACTTTTGCTTGCGGAATCTTTTTTGTAAGAAACACCAGTAGTAAGGCATCAGTTAAAAATATGGGTAATTGGTGATACGAGAAGTTGCAGTACAAACCTAATAGGTCTAATCTGAAGCCCGCCAATATCTATGGACTTGCTATTTTTCAGTGAAAAGAAAATCGAACATATTTCTTGAGGCGTCACCAGAGAAAAAAAGTCCTGTGTGGGGGTGAGAATATTTTAAAAAGCTTCTACCGCGTCCATTGTGGAAGCATTCCACAATATTACCTAAATAGTGATTAAACTTGGTTGCCAGTTCTTAACCCTTGAGTGGTTTATTATCTACTGTCAAATCGAAGTCTTCGTTACGGGGAATATAGGGGTGTAAAAGTTTACTCAATTCCCGCAACATGACGCCACGCCGGGGAGAAGCTTCACAAAACGGATGTACATTTTTTTTAATATAGCGCAAGAACTTCGTTAAAAAGTTTCGGTGTTTTTTAAAGGCAACAAAATCATCCCTGTTCGGGCTTTTTAAGAACTTACGGTACAATGAATCTTTTTTCCTGATCGTCTTCAGACATTCCTCTGTAAACCATGGTTTCCTTATATTCTTATTTTTTTGACCATCTTAAGGGGGAAAGACTTTTTATATGCACTTTTCAATGATACCAGAAAAGTATCGTAGGCATAACCTGCAGTGGTACACTGGGGTAAAGGGTTCAACGAAATAGAGTGACTTTTCTGACGACAATTATCGAACTTATTCTGATTAATATTGTGAAAAGTGAAAGATTCTGGTCATTGCGTACATGATAATATTTCTGTTTGATCTCAGAACACACACATGTATGGGTACATGATCAGCTATATGGACACCAATCACACCGGATATGGTACTGCTACTTGTGTCACTTATTTTAAATACATCAATAAGACTTTGAAAAAGACGGCCGATATGAGTCGGTTCTTTTATCTTGTTCATGCAGCCGCAAGAACCCAAAACGAGCTCTAGATCACGCGAATGTGCGCTTGCCTGTAATAGGTTAACGTTAAAGTCGCCACCAGTATTAGTTTGTAAACAATACGAGGGCACAAAATTAAAAAGTTGTGAAAATTCGAAGAAATTTTCGAGTTTTCCACCCGGGGGTCTGTAATCAAAAACAAAAATAGGATTTTTGCATTGCAGCGTTAAAGCTTCGTCATCTGCTGTGACTGTCGAAAATTCGTTCATTACACTAAAGGAAAGCTGCGTAGACACGAGCTGTAACACACCCTCACCTATTCAGTGGAATCTATTTTAGAAAAAAACGCGTTGAAGCCTAAAAGGCGTAACAATTTTGTGTCACTCGTATACCAGGTGTCCATTATCATCACAACGTCGAACTGAAAACAAAATTGGTCAAAAAGCACTGTCAATAAATCGTGTCTGTTTTTAATGTATTGCAGCAAAAAAGGATTAGGTAGCCGTTTTCCTTCGACAACTAATATCTTTTGGGGTGATCGTTGATAAAAGACTGACTGTCGGATGTGAACGTTATTATTTTTCAGTACATGATATTACATATTACCGCTGCTAGTGCCGTGCTGTAAAAAAAAGCCTGCGAACTGATGTATATTCTTGTGTATGTTAACCTAACCATGTGTAAAGTTTGGAGACCACACTCTGTTTACATTTGACGTTTTGCCTGTATAGTTATTATTGGTATACGTTTTCTCTGTTGTTTCTCTGTATTTGTTTCTTGTACCTATATTGATTTTTTCCTGCGGTGTTCGGGTGACTCCTGTGATTTAAACACATGATTGTATACTAATATTTACCCTGATTTGACGTATGAGCAGAAACTACGTCAGAAACTATGTATTGAAAAGGTTTAGTTTTGCTTTTTTATACCTGACTGTTTTGTATTGAAAAAGCACTGTTTGCTGACGTTGCATGCCAGTACGGGGGGTCCGGGCTTTCTTCAAGTGAAACAGTTCACCTTTCTCACGGGCCTACCGCATCGAAAGGATGCAAACAAATAAACTGAAACTGAAACTGAAACTATAGGTGCGCAGTGCACGCTCCCCCCCTTTCCACTACCCACCTATGCACGCAGCCGGTGAGGTGCGCCTGCGTAAAGTGAAAGACACTGGGGAAACTGTCGAGACGAAAGCCCTGGAAACTCAACAAGAAATATTGAGTCATGTCGGTGGTGGAAGCGCGCTATTTGCAGCTGCTCGACCAGGAACTTGTGGCGGCAACGATGGCTACAGCGGCTTCTTGTTGTTCTCGTGCCTATCAGCGCTTCTGTGCTATCCGACGTCACCAAAAATTTCCGCTCTTCCTCCTCCTAGCAAATGACATGCATGCTTCCCTTAGCAAGTTATATCCTGGAAGGACTTTAGATTCATTATATCTGTCAACCATGTCAGTTTCCTTCTCGCGTTACACCGTCCTATTTCGAAAACGCACGGTCATGGAGGACAGCTGATAGGTTGCATCGAGTCGTGAGACTTCCACGTTTAAATCTCCCACCAGCAGGAATTCCATGCCATCGGTACGGGCATAAGCCTAGCTGCGTGTGCACTCCCCCTCCTTCCAAACCCAACTGTGCACGCTTTAACCGGTAACGGGTTATTAGCATATATTTAGGCGCGAAACACCGGTGAAAATGTCGCTCAGAAAACCTTTCAATCTGAAGAACATATAGTCTCTCACGTCGGCGTTCCAAGTGGGCAAGTGTCTCTACATCCGGGTGGTATTCGTACGTGCTACCCGAGGTAGACTTTTAGGCAGCAATGCTGGCGGCTAAAGGTTCGGCAGCCGTGGCTACGTTATTTATACGGCCATTCGCGCTTGTGATGACCGTCCGCAATCATCTAGTAACGACGCTACCGCCGTTATCAGCTGTATGCGCAACGTATGGAAGACGCATGGGTGATGGCGAGGTGTATAAAACTTTGGAAAACGGGTCAGCGGTGGTTAGGAGGATCATGAAGTGGCGCCGAGCACATCGCCTTCACCGGAATGAAAGCTGGAGTGGTGATCATATACGTCCCACTGAAAGTATTTGAGTTACTTAATTTCAGTTGAAGGTGGCTTACATCACTCTAGGAGTATTTTACTAGTGGGATCTCATGCAAAAGAAATGTTCGGGCCTCGTGTAGCTCGGAGACAGCAGTTGGGGAATGCGAAGGCGGACGATAACATTGGCCACTTCAAATTTTGCGCTGCCCAATGTCGGTGCAGTACGTTCGAGACTCTACACCAGTATAAATGTGAATCGAGTGAGATCAGTGCGACATTCTGACAGCAAGTAATACTCCACTGCCTTGACGCAAGGCGCGATCACAGGAAAATTTATTAAAAAGGGGTAACTCAAAAATTTCCCTCTCATAAAACTGGGTGCGCCACCAAGGTTCAGTTAGTCCAATGGTATGAAGGCTAAGGGTGTCAAAACAGAGTTAAGAGATTCAAGTTTGTTGGTTACATTCCGAATGATGGCCATAATTGCTGATACACGTGGCATCGGTTGTCCAGCTTTCTCGCGTTTTCATGGCGGCTCCGGCTGCCCCTCTCACTTTCTTTGTTCTACCAGATGGTGTACCCTACATGAGCAGCGATCGTCTATTAGTTTATTGTGTCCTGAATGTCTGGCCTTCTCGGAACACATCACTTGTTTGTTAACCTGCCTAGTTTTGGGTGAATAGTTTTCGGATACCGCAATATCTTCGGCTTTTAAATTTGCACTAGCGAAGAGTACCGTTACTTAAACTTTGAAGCTTCGCATTTTCATGGTGATTGGAGGAGATTTGGAGCTGCATAAAGTTCCTATGTGGTGAACGAAATCAAAACAATTTTCATTTATTTTTTGTCAATTTTTTTCATTTAGTTTTTTCTAAATACTGCCAATCCCCTTTGTCATTTTCCTCTAGATTCTTTTCCTTTGCATTTCGACAGGACTACTGCGAGTCCACGATGCCATGCGCGAGCATGCTCTTCCTCAGAGCCCAGTCCTCCAAGTCGCCCAGGCCAGCTGACAAGACATCCCACGGTGACACCAAGTTGTCTCCAGTGGTGCTGACCATCGGTCGGCGTACTGACTCGCGAATACAGTCGTTTTTATCCCCTCACGAGTGAGCATGAGGGAGAACACAGCCAGAAAAAATGTAAGAACGATGACGAGTGAATACTGGTGTAAGTACATGTACTCACAAGTACTGTGCTCACGAGTGCATGCACTCGCGAGAACCAATTATGAGTTCAGTATTCGCCAGTAGTTGAACTCCTGAGTACATGCACTGGCGAGTAGTTCTCATCAGTACTGTAGTCGAGAGTAAAAACTTGTGAGTTTATTCACGCACTCAGATCGCACTTGTGTGCAAGAGTCACGCAGTTCGCGGCATTCCTTAAAGAAAGGTAAAATGAGGTAATCCGCTCTCTCCGTTGCCTCTTCCATTTTTGTTGCCGTTCTCGACAACTGCTCATAAGGGGGTTCCCATAAGGAAAGCCCGGGTAGCATGAGTGGCTTCGCTGCAATTTCTTCGTTCAAACTGTTCGAGTCGAGAATTCCGGGAGGCTGCTTGCATGTACAACGCATGCGGAAGATTTTGCCAGTTTAAGCTGGACAAAATGGTGGAAAGGAAACCAGAAGAACCGTGCTGGTACGTGCTGGAAACGTTCTCTGGCTCTGGCTTAGTCGAGTTCTTAGACCTAGTGCAGCGTATTAACACAAGTGATTGATGTCAAAAACAAATTTGTAGTAACACTTTTAAAAGCGAGTAAATGGGACCACCGATTGATTACACCTAAAGGAGAAAGGAAGGTTCCTAAACAACAGCGCAAAAGACAAGGACTAAGAAAGAAGCACAGACAAGCGCTGACAAACAACTGAGCGTAATTTATTGCTGCTCGCTTATAAATACGCTTGTCACACATAAAAATACACAAAAAACAGAAGATTTACACAACCATAAGAAAACGTAATCACGTCTTGCCATATCTACAACCACACGTTTACCCATTAAGGTAATTTATCTCTTTTTGCGTTAAAGCCACCGACGGCTTGCTGACACATTTTTCTTTCTTCACCGCAATCTCGAACGCTTCGTGAATCTCCCTCGTGTCTGTATCTCTGTACCGCTTCAAAATGGCGCAGTCATCCAGAAAGGGCACACAGCCGCATGATGTGCAATGAAGAGCGAGGTTGCTTCCCGTGCGTGTTTTCATCGAGTTAGCGTGTTCACGCAGCCGGTCAGCGTTTGTCAGCGCTTGTCTGTTCTTCTTTCTTAGTCCTTATCTTTTGCGCTGTTGTTTAAGATCAGAATGAACCAACTGGCAACAGTCGAGACGCTAAGAAAGGAAGGTGTAAAGAAGGATAAGGATTGGGTGAGTGCATACGGCTAACATTCTCAGATAATGAATGGCCGCCTACCATTGTCCCTGAAGAAGAAAGTGTGTGAGAGCTGCATCCTACCGGTACTCACCTACAGGGCAGACACTTGGAGGCTCACTAAGAAGGTTCAACTGAACGTGAGAACGACTCAGCGGGCAATGGAGCGGAAGATGATAGGTGTACGATTAAGGGACAAATAGGGAGCGGAGTGGGTCAGGGAACAAGCGCGTATTTAAGACGTATTAGTAGAAATTAAGAAGAAGAAATGGACGTGGGCACGGCATGTAATGCGAACGCAAGATAACCGTTGGTCATTAAGGGTAACAGAGTGGATCCCTAGAGAAGGCAAGCGTTCCAAGGGGCGGAAGAAAGATGGGCAGATGATGAGATCAAGAAGTTTGCGGAGATATATTCGTCGCAGTTAGCACAAAGTAAAGGTTCGGTTCGTTGTTCCTTGCTTCGATGCGCCGATGTTGTGGCGTGTAGAAGTCTTCTGATGGTCTGCGTTGGTGCCTGATGAATGCGGCAGTCATGACACGAACACGATGATTGAAGGGTTTTTAAAAACTGTATATTTACACGGAAGGCATATACAGGATATTTGCAGACTCAAGTAGACAGAGTAAGAAATAAAGTGGGTTCTAGGTCAGCTAAAACTTTGTGCCCGCGGCACCCCCGTCAGCAACAGACCCTGACCTAAGACTACCCAAGTGGTTAGATCCCCCCTAGCCTGACCTGGCTAGCCCGGCAATACGCCGGCCGTGCATAGCACAATAAAATTCTGATGAGGCTCTACCCCCGATACACAGGCCAATCAGTATCTTCTGGCGACCTGATTGGAAGTATCACCAAATCTGGGCCTAAACCGCGGTTTGCAACGCCCCCCGTAAGCCTGAAAGGTTGGTCGCTCTCTCTCTCAAGACAAAAGGAGGAGAAGATCAAAGGCAACTAAAATGAGTATAACCCACACTGAGAACCCCGCGAAAACACGTGCAAGCGCCCGGGGCAAGCTTTTACGCACGCGGCCTGCGTTGCCCGTTCCCACGCCCGCACTTTACGCGTATAACGCCTTGTCCAAAGTTGGACCGCCACCACAAACTCGGCGTGACCCGTATCAGTTCCTCTTAACGAACGCAGCGCGCCCTCGAGGCTCCCCGCCATTGACAGGCGATCCTCGGCAGAAACCATATGGCATGCGTGGATGCCGCGGCGTCGCATCCCCAACGAAAAATCTTCGCACTTCCGTACTGTACACTTGAGCCAACAAAGGCAGAACCACCGCTTCAAATCGGCCGCCGTCCAAGCGCCGCTGTCAGCCCCTTGCATACCCCGTTATCCGAGGCGCGTCGGGCCAACTGGTTATAAAACCGTCCCTCTGGCTAAACGCGCGCACAGGCGGCCCCGAAGCAACCGCAGCCACGTCCACGGAAAGCGCATCGAACATCCGACCCACGAGTAAGAGTGAGCATACAATGAGTACGATTGCCAGAGAGAACAGACTTAGTACAAGTAACGCAAACGGAGTACGAGTATAAGTGAGTACACACGAGTTGAGTATTATTGAATACAGTTTTTCAGTACGAGTACTCGTGACAAGGATGAAGCTTCAATACCCATTGAGTACGAGTACTTGTGAGGACTAGTGAGTTCAGTAAAGGTGAGTACAAACGCAGTGAGTACTCGATGAGTGAACACGAGTGATTGTGAGCACAGACAAGCTTTTTGAGTCTGAGTATGAATGAGTACAGCGTGAAAGAAAAATTTGTGATTGAGCCTGAATGAGGTATTTTAGTTTTGCCTACCTATTATACTGGCAGCTGTAAGGTCATCACCGAGCTGCTCTGTTGATTCAGATTTATATTGGCGAGATTGAAGACGGCGGAAATGTATCAGCCAATTGTTTTTACATTAAAGCGTTTTATTCCGGGATACACAAACATTTCACTGACGTGAGATCCGTGACGGAAGTGACGCCAGTACAACGAAGCAAGCGGCCTATAGGGTGCACCCCTGCACACAACGTCTTCTTGTGGGGAAGTAACCTTTAAAATTAAAGGGTACGTTACGCTTAGGGTTATTCGTTTTCCGGTTGTATATTTTAACAAGTGTTTTATCACGGGATACAGCAAGCTTTCACTGACGTCATATCCGTCGCGGAAATGACACCAGTACTCCTTTGCCGAACTGACCCGCCAGCAGAACGTCGCTCGCCAAGCATACCCACAAGACAGCCACCGACCCTCAAATCATGCTCAGCTGCAGATTCTTATGACAGAGGAATGACAGGCAGATTCCTATGACAGAGGAATCAACCACATTTTTTTTCTATTGTTAGCTGGCGTATTTCATTTCCCTAACATGTGTCGGAAGATACGGCTGCCTCTTAACCTATTCGTTTGCCCGTTCGTTGATGTATTCGAGCATTTGGAGCATATTGCTCGTTGTTTCTGAGTTAGCGTCCGAAGGCTCCTGCTGAATTTTGTCTTGGGGTCGGTGTTTAGGTGAGCAAGGCTCGTTTCTACATCACCAAAAAGAAACAATATTGCCCCACATCAATATAATCACTCAAAATTTCACAAATCACAAGTGCGCATGGAAGCACAACCAAGAATCAATTGTCAGGGCGCTTTGAAAAAAACAGCCAGTTGATTACGCACCGTCGGGCCAAAAATATATTTCTACGTGGTTTTAGGCACGCAAGTCCTATGACCGCTGAACACGATTATGCTGCGCGGCTTGTTCAAATCTGCGTGTGAGACTGATGATGCCTTTTTCGTGTACTTCATCATGGAGGGTACCGGTGCAGTCGCTGACTTCGGGACCCTCGTCTGTAAAGTTGTTTGTAACCTTTTTATTTTGATGAATACAGTTCAACTTGACTTGACTTGACTTGAAGATTGCTACCGCTCTTTTTGGCTGTACTAGGGTGAATTTTTAGTCGCTTAGGTGCAGGTTCGTATCATCGGAACGGCAATTCTAGATATGCGGCATGTCATCGCCAGCTAGTGCTTTAAAGGCTTGCCCACGATACCGCTCAAATTGTGTATTGGAGAAAAGAAGATTGGCAGCACAACCGATGGGTCTTAGGGGTGAACTTTAGACATGTTTTCAAGGGCGCTGCTCCAGTGCTTTTAGTCGTGTGACTGTATTCTCGTTTCCCTCGTCATAATAATTTTTTCTTTGAGAATATTGGTACCTACGCCCGGAACTTCATTATTTTGGGGGTTGCCTTCTATGTTTCTCTTGTAAGCCATATGTACTCGCTCTGAGGTTAACTTCCTTTGCTCCTTGTGTATTTAGCAATATGAAAGTACTCTTCAAGGTGGCAATGCATGCCGATAACAAACGTTTCTAAAGATAGATGTCATAATACTTACACAGTGTCCACTTTTTGTTGGCTTAAAGCAAATCCCTGCAATGGTGAAGAAAACGCGTGTTGTACTCGCATTATAGAAAACGTTTGTTCGAGTATCCATACCACGCAGTTTTTGTGTGTTTTATTTGTATGCGCTCTCGCCCCATTTTTGGAAGACCTTCAACTTACCCCGACAGCACACCTAACATTTGCGATTGATGAGGCATTTATGGTATCGCATAAAAATTATTATTTAGATGTAAGACGTTTCTGCAAAATGACTGCGGGAAAGAGTTTCAAGGATGTTCCACATTTTGTATGCATTTGAACTTGACCTTTTATTAAGTTTGGTACAAAACGTTTTTCAAGTAAATGACTAGTTCTCACCTGTTCTTGTACGTGAATGCGCGGATGCACGTTTTTGTCAGAGAAACATTGTCGCGATGAGGACAGTGCAGAAGTACACAAAAGCGCTAAGGAAAATGAATTGCTAAAAGTATTATTTTACTCCCTGTCAAAACTTTAGAGTGCACACCTATGCAGCCAAAAAGCAGAAGAAACAATTTACCACCTAGAGTCACCAAAGAAAACCACCGCTCATACAGGGTATATCTTCACGATGGAGTGCAGCGTCTTTATTCGTGTTCAAGGAATCAGAAGAAAGCTCCAATGTTGAGAGCGCATGGTTTCATATAAGAATTTTGGCGAAAATCAGCCGATTGCTGGGTAAAACTGGTCCGGACTTTTCGGTCGTTTTGCCGTGCTTGTTGTAGTTTCCATTCGCACATCGATTTCCTGCAATCCTTCCTTGGGTCTGAATGGCATATTTTTTGGGTATTGCTCGATTTCTATGTCGACAACCCTTGATACCACGCCGTCAAGGTATTGGGGGCATTTCACCAGGGTGCGTAAAGAAACCAAAAGGTATAGAACAAGTACTAGCTGTGAAAGCTCACAGGCATAACATTTATTTTATCTTGTATCTTATAAAAACGCATGCAATAAAAGTACAAAAAAAGGAACAAATTTTGTTTTGCCGTTGTTCCAGTACTTTATTCGACAAAAATAAAATCGGATTGGGACATCAGACCCCCTAAAAATACCCGCCGCGTAAGCGTCCTTTCAATAACAGATGGCACTAATAACAGAAAGAAAACCATCCACCAATTTGCCCCAGCGCGCAAATAGTGTATCAAAAGAAACCTTTCTAGCCGCCGTAAAATATTTCGAGTCTGCGTTTATGGCCAAGAAAAGTAAAATTATAACTTCATGTTTTCACTGAACCACAAAAATCTACTTAAGTGGACAACCTTTAAAGGGTAACGCAATAATGGTGTAAATATACCACCATAGCATTTACTCTAATTGCGGTTCTGCACCCTTAAGGACGTGTTTGATTATGAACTGTTATTTTAGGAGTCGGAATACACACCACCATGCCGATTCAGTTTTTGTGGCGCTATCTATTGTAGGGATTCGCTTGTCTCCCTAAATTCTTATTACGGCGCGAGTCAAGAATATGTATACCCAACTAGCCCCCGTTTTTTTAATGCCTGTATCTTTGATTGGGGAGATGAGCCTCGATTAACTCATCAACAGTGCATGTATTCCGGGCTAAAAAAACCTCTGGAGGAGGAAACTGGGAGTCGGTGTTCCCGATTGTATGCCTTGCTGAATACCGTATTGACTTATACGTGCCATTGATGTTGAGCAAAGCCTATGTTAACATTTATGTGATCCTCGATACGAAAGGGGTCTGAAAGAGGCGAAAGAAGACCACCCCCTCGTTTCACGTCTTTTCGCGGCCATCCGGCATGTCACGTGAGCCACCCGGTCGGTCGCTTTATTGAGTGTGGTAATAAGTGAGGAATTGGATTTGGTTGGCAGAAGGTCATGCCGAGAAACCTTATATATGGGATGAAGTGATGGTGTGCCACTTTACTTGAAACACATGTTAGGTGTACATTGCAGATGTTTGTTGCGTTGTGGAACGACTAGCAATTGAGACTATTCCTGAACGTAGCCAAAGCCGCATAACTTGGCACGCTCACCACATACGCCGCTTCTTGCGAGGGGTTCTCCACTGGCCTGATTGACCTTCAGAACGTCCAGATGGTTTTAAGAATCCGCTGATAGGCCATTCCTGATCACCGGAATACTGTTGAGCCGAGGCGGCTGTTCAATCCATAAGGGCAATGTTAAAGAGTACTGTGGAGAGAGCTGCGCCCTGTGTCGTACAGCGAAATCACAGATCTGCTGTGTTTATTATGGCTTTCGGTCAGAAACGAATACCCTCATGTATCTGTGTGGCCAAGGTTTCTGAGTTTTTTGAACTTGTGTTCCCCACATCGTCAAAAGAACTCTTGCCAGGATGGCAGTGCCAGGATGGCAGTGCCAGGATGGCAGTTGGCGCATTCGCGGTAGCTGGCATCACTCCCTCTTTAAGCCGGAGAAGCATATTCTGAGCAGAGAAGTGAGTATGAAGCCCCACCACCGTTGTTGGGAACAGGCCTGAATGTTTCATATAGGGTGCAACCGTTAAGTATTACGTGCAAGAAAAAAAATGCGGGCGGATGACGTCAGCGATATCGCCTTTAAATATTCAGTAGATACTGGTCTTCCATGTTTGCTTGTTCAATCTGGCACACCCCCCAAACCTACCTTACTAACGATTTAGAAAAGATGCAAATCGCGCTCCCCGTTTTATCTGTTGGAAATATTCTAACGATATCAGCGTCACGGCACTAAAAGAATCCTACAACATGCCGTCACTTTAGTCTCAGCGTATTACTTCTCGACTGTATCTTAAGCATGCTTTTTTCTGTCACCCTCAATGAAGGCACAAACATCACACGCAACTTCATCCCGCATAGACCACAGCCACCCTATCGCACCAATCAACGGACGCACTTGTGCAATGATTAGCTCCTTTTTTCCCAAAAGCTTAACGCTGGGCAACAACATACCCGATAATATATTCACGTGCATTAACCGCCAAATTTTCTGCAATAAACTACAAAATCGCGCATCGCAATCTAACTGAATGTACTGTTCCCCGGCCCTTGTTTTACTCTTTTAAGTACTATTTAAGTTTATTTCATTGTTCTGTGAAGATGGCATAAAGATGGTGTGCACTCTGACGATGGTATGCGCTTTGTACTTGTTTTTTTTTTGCAGCATCGTACTTTATTTTTTGCAGAAATTGCAGCATCCTTTCTTCTGTTTGAGTCGTGATGGTCTAAGCACTAAAAATGAGGGATAACGTGCATGGGTGACTTAAGAACGGAGAGCAACATTTATGGGATTAAGACGAAACATCTATTGCTGAGGCGTTTTAAAGCGATTATTCTGCGAGATTTTAGCAAACCTGTATGTGCAGGGACATACTTTTCAGGTGACGCGTTGTCTTCGAATATTCATTGAGACATTGTTGTTTTGCAACAGACAGATTTTAAATATTTGTCTACGGGTTACGACAGAGTTCACGCCGTAGTTACAACCAGAAGTGGGTGAGTACGTGGGCTGCTATTTGGGTCCTAGTTTTCTTTACCTTTTCTATGCTGCTTTTTAAGTGCGAATGCACTTCTTAAGCGAGCCTGAATCGTCCGCCGCCGTAGTCCGCATAGCAACAGCTGCGGGTGCGCGTGCTCCTCGTCTTCCTTAGCAACGGGGGGAGATGGGCGCGCGCTGCCTGGCCGCTGACATGGCACATGCCCACGTGGGGGATTGGCCAGGAATCGGGCGTGAGAAGGGCTAATGCACCCTCTTAAAGGAGTACTGACACGAAATTTCAAAGCTGAGATCCTCTCTAGCAATCAAGTACAACGACAACACAAATAGGTATCTGTGAATAAATGCATCTTTCTTTCTTTGTAGTTGTGTGTGTGTGTGTGATCTCTCTTTCGCGAACATTACCGAACCGCGCAAATTCAACTCGTGCATTCGCACTTTCACATTATTCCCCTCGGGGAAATGCGTGGAATTTTTTTCTTTTACTTCAGGAGGAAGTCACACAATTTTAGGCGGGGTTTCGGCGGGACAAGTGCGCTGTAAGTTCTAGCTGGTCGTACAGCCAGACATGGGCGTTTGCACATTACGAAACGTAGTAGGGACTGTTACGCATCAGGGGATCTTTTGCCGGAAGGTGCTTGGGCCGTATATAGGGCAGATATTTCGTCATGGCAGCCCGTCATTAGTGGGGCTACTGGAGAGTTCTGAGGAGGAGGAGTGACGGCCTCAGGAAGACTGAACGATGGATTAGTAGAGTTGGAGTTTAGCAGCTGCGTAAAGGGAGCATGCCCTGGAATGCTTGGAGCAGTAGGGAGAAGTGCGACGACATCATCTGCATTTGCGCTTGCATTTGCTGAAAGCCTTCTGAAAATATACATGACATACGGTCAACTGCTGCAGGTATGGCTTTTGCCATAGCAGCATCTACAAGCGATGGCAAGGAAAGATCTATTGTAGCCACCTAATGAGAGGCAACACCCGCGTATCCGAAAGCCCGCTCTCTGACAATGCCTGCGGTTTCCGCCCGCAAACAGCGACGTTTTTTCTAGAACTTCTAGCTTACTGACTTCCTGAGCTCGTGCAGGACAGTTGGAGTAGTCCACTGGTTGTCCTTGCTGACAGAGGCAGCACTTCACCTCATCTGCGTTGCATTCGGAAGCTGAGTGCGCTCTCCCACACGAGCAAAAACGAAGGGACGATTTACAACCCCTCAAAGAGTGCCCAAATCGCCAGCACCGTTTGCATTGCAGAGGACGCGGATTTAACGATCAACTCTCAAAACGAGTGGCCAGACCTTAAATTCGGAGGGGCAAGTGAGACCTGCAAATGTGGCGATGACTGATTCAGTGGGGACCCTGGTGTTATTGACCTCTCGGCTACAGCGATACTCTGCAATCACCCCAGCGTCTGTAAATTTTCGGAGCACGTCAGTGGCGCTCAACTCTGTCCTAACTCGGAACATTGCTGGCGCTAGGCGGGACAAGGACGACGAATTACACACAACTGGAGCGCACACTACCAACTCATTTATTAATCACAACAAACACAACTTATAAAGGAAAAATTCAGATGACGTGAAAGGTGGAGTTAATCAATCTCGCTGAAAATGAATACAATATTTGTCATGCGCATGCGCTTGCCTACGAACTGTCAAGTAGTGCCATCTCAGTTGTCGACAGTGCAATCGATGGCGAACTGATACAGTCTTTTTCTTTTCGGATGGCGTAAGCTTCCCATATCTCGCGGGTAATTCGTCGTCCTTGTCCCGCCTAGCGCCAGCAATGTTCCGAGTAAGAAACCAACTAGCCCCATTTGAAGCTTTGCCCTAACACCCCGTATAATGCCCTTTGCGCATGCAAGATGATGAGGGATGAACGCACTCACCGGAATGGAGCCGAACATGCAACAGTTTAGCAGGTCAGAAATACAGGACAGATCTTAGGACCTACACACTATGCCACCCTTGCTAAATTGCCGGACATCGGTCAACGACTGGTAGTGCTGCGTGGCACCCTGCAGGGCCGACTGGACTGCCTCGTGATGGTTGAGGCGAATTGACGCCCCATTAGCCGGAACCAGAGCTACAGGGACCCTGTTCATGCCGCCACTGGAGAATAAATACAGAGGCAGCTCCTGCGCAGAAAGGGAAACCGACCAGGGCCGCGGCCCCTGGCCGGGAGAGCTGAAGGACATCAGCTCGCCTGCTTGCTTCCCGAGCCTACAATTTAGGAAATGCTCCAGCGTTAGAAAGTGCTCACTAAACGAAATGAAAAGCAATCTGAAATCTAAAAAACTTGGCCAAAACCCGCAAGGGGAAGCAGAGAACAGGGGCGAGTAGCCAAATACAGGTCAGCGAGGGTCCACGTCACTCCGGCTGGGAATAATGACACGAGGCACCGACACGCGACTATGTGGTTATGGGGTGATTGGCCACAGGTTAAACGAAGGGCGATTGTGTGACGAGTTATCGTGAAAGAAGAGGACGAGGTGTGATGGTTGCGCATCCCTCAGTGTGTACTATAATTGGATACAACTCAACACAAATGCGGCTTTTCCTCATCAAAGGACCCCCCATCGAGCCAATGGTGTCACCGTATCAACGTGACGTCATGGTAGACCACCTCCACGCCGCGTTCACGGAAGAAATCACAGAAATCACAGAGCACGGACTTCTACCAAAATGGCCGTCTCCGCCATTCGCGTCAATCCATCGGCGTCGTCGAGCTCTGAGAATGATATTTAGTGCTGTTCAGTCGTATTCCTTGTTTGCGTGTTGTGTGCACTGTTCTTAACATGCTCGGTAACGGCACTCGCTATGGTGTTTTGTGTTCTGCTTTGTGTGCGACCGGCGTTGCCGGGATATAGCCGCCGCTGCAGGTACTGGATTCTGCGCACGCTGTGAGATACAAAGTGGTCGCCGTCATCCTGTGCGGACGTTTCGTCTTTCGCGTCTAGTGCTTCTCCTTCTACCGTTTAGTGGCTCCTGTGTCTTTGCTACCCACGTTATCGCATCAGTGACTGCGACAGGGGGCGATAACTGATTGATTGTAGGGTTTAACGCGCCGACGCAACGCAGGCGATGAGGCACGCCGTAGTGGTGCGCTCCGGATTAATTTTGACCACCTCTGGATCTTTAACGTGCGCCGAAATCTCATACACACGGGCGTTTTTGCTTTTCGCCTCCATCAGAAAAGCGGCCGCCGCGTTCGGGAATCGAACCCGCGACCTCGTGCTCAGCAGCGCACCGCCTTAGCCACTGAGCCACCGCGGCGGGTAGGGGGCGATAACTCCTGGTTTATTTCTCCTAAATTACGCCAGTCATAATATTACTTTTGTGCATAGCGCACGACATTAACGCCATGGAGAGTTATGCACGGGGCCACTATATTATCTCTATGACGGGGCGAAACGCAAACAGCACGACGTCGCACGCTGTATTTGGTTAGAGCATATGTCCAGCCCTGTGTCCCAAGTCCATGCCGGGCGCAAGCGTATTCGCCCAAATTGTGATCAAGTCGCCAAATACAAGAAGCTTAATTTTCGCGTTTTTTGAACGTGAGTGCGTACGAGCCGTAGCTTAGCTGCGCCATGTGATTTATTATGTCACCTTTTTATTTTGATTCTAGGTAACGCTGACATAAAATTGTTAAATGGTTTATTTGCAGCTGGTATGTTTCCGTCTCCTGTTTTTTGTTGGAGCGCTTTAAGTGTTTGTTTTGGACAAACACCTTTGTGAAATAAATACGAATAGGGATCTGCGTAGAGTTTGCATTGTCTATGATAACAAAGATTCCATTAGAGTATTACCACTGTAAGTTCAATTTAATTGTCTTGCATAGGCTTCGTGAATGAGCTGTGCTTCGCAATAGTGCAATTTCATGAGCTAGATTTCACCGGTATGACCAGCTGCAACAATGCATCTGAAGACATGAAACGCAGCACGGAAATAAAATATACCACCTTTCAGCTTTTCCTACACACGCGCATGCATGTTCATTTCATTCAAATTCTTGCATCAGAGATGTGCAATATTGAAGCTATATAGGCACGGCTCGCCTTGTGTTCATATCACTTAAGTAAGAAGCTGCTGCTTTAATGGTAATTTGCATGCATGTGCTGTAAATTCAAAATAAAGCATTCATGTGGAAAACATGACAGAATTTCACCCATTCTCCCGGTCGCATCACAAGTGGCTGCTGGAGCAAGAAGCTCGCTGCTGAAGCAGTGCTCAAGATCGTGAATGCCAAGCTGAAAAGGAAGCTACTGCTTGCTGCAGCGCTGTTCACAACGCAACACGTGCAATGTCTACGCATATATTAGGTGTGTAAATCACAATGACAGAACATCAATTGATGCCAAATTCATAACATGGACAATGAAGTATGTTTGAAGGGTTACTTAGTGATCTGTACCATAAAAAGGTATCTGCACTGGTTGATGTATGACATGTCGGTTGAGTGGATGCATGGAAACACAACTATGGTACATATTGCTCGGCTGAGACTGGTAAATGCACATCCTAGTTTCCTTGTTACCCAACAGCTAGAATCGGATCGTAAGTTCATGAAATATTTTATTATCTTGCCAAAAATGCACTACATGAAATTATTTCCATACATGGGAGGATCGATTGAAGCCAACATTGTGTCCTCTTCCCAAAGCTTTCGAAATTTAAATTAACGTTGTGCTTCTGCATTTTATCCAGTGGCTTAGACAACAGATAAAACCCATTGATCCTACTTCTTCGTATTACAGCAGGTAAACGCTAAACAGAATCAAAGTAGAAATAAAACACCGAAGCAACTTTTCTTGTCCTGACTGCTGTTCTGATAAGTCAGATTTTGCTCAGACAGCTAAACAGGCACACCGCTGAATTATGCAGAGCAAATGAAATGAGCAATAAGGGACTGAAGCAGACTTTTTTGTTCTTAACGCTCTATAAGAAGACAACTTGGCTCAGCCAGCCACACGGGCACACAATGTTCAGTTACATGCTTTCATGTAGGCATTTTATTTGCAACTGTTCCGTCATCCCATACGTACATAAGTGTCCAAACGATGCAAAAAACACTTGTAGTAAAAGCTCGAACTAGTGTCTTGTCCTGTAGGTGGAACTTGCCTTTATCTCCATTTACGTAGTGTCGCACAAGGAGCCCCAACCCCGCACACTGCAGAAGTGATTCTGCTTAAAGTGAATTTCTGAACTCGCTTGACTCGGCTTACAGAACCTCATGCTGTACACCCTGTACGCCCTCCCCGTGCTGCGAAAACTATCGCAAAGTGTAAGCGTGGCCTTACTTCCAGAAAATAGTTTGGAACAGGGCGGGTTTTCTCTAGCTCGAGATGTAGGATTTCCTTTTATGGATACGTCTGCCACGCAGTATCCGGTCACGGCTGAACTTATTTGGCTTAATTCCTGCCCCACACTTATACCAAATCAGATTAGAAACCAAGCACTTTTCTTATTCTCATAGCTACATATCAAGGCAATCAACCATGAGCCAGCCCCACACAACACACTGCTCCGTTCACTACCGCCAATGAGGTCATAACCCGATTGTTGATATAGCTTCTGCTGTCCTCACTGTTATACCCGTGCTACACGAGCGTTTCGGAGGACTTACAGTCGAATGTCATTTGACTAAGATGACACTTTTGAGCTGCTACACGACGTTTTTCAATGGCATTTGGCTAAAATAGCATTTGAGTCAAAAGAGCACGACAACTGACCTTTGAGAGCTTCAAAGGCCTTTGAAACACGAACGCTCGTACCCTCGGGCTCAGTTTCTGCAAGCCGTAAAACAAAAACAATTATTTACGAGTAAAACTTTGTGTTTGAAGTGCAACATCTTCATAATTTTTCACTTGTTCACTAGCTTTCGTTCTCTGTCACTCGCTCTACGATTACGAGGTAACTTGGTACTCTCAACACTGGCGGTGCGAAAAAAGACAAAAAGAAACTGGCTGCCTAGTGCATGTTTTGTGCGCGCTTGTACATAGGTATAACTTTGACCTCTAATAATTGCTTTTTTCTCATTTTAACTCTACAATTACATTTTCGCCTAGAAGAAAACATGGCAGCAGTGGTGAGACCAAAACATGGCGGGCGAACGCGAAAACTTTCTACTGCCTTTGAGAATGGTCGTGTAGATGGACAGAACTCCTTCCAGTTCGAATGATATTTGAAATTTCGAAGGTCATTCGACGGAAATCTCCTTCCAAACGCTCGTGTAGCACAGGTATTATACTGGAAGATCACTGTTAGTCTACGACACAGCAGATAACCCTGAGTAATGGCAAATGAGATTACAAACCAAACATTGCAAAGGTCCCTTCTGATTCTCATAGCTACATGTCAAAGCAATCAAACCTGAGCAAGTTGCGCACCCCACACAAGCTGCTCAGTGAACTCCAGAAATAAGTCTTAATACAGCAGAAAAACAGCATATCTGGTCTTCTCTGCTGTCTGAAGGAGTTTATTGCTTCTGCAGTTATGGAAACACACCTACTTAAGCTAAATGGCGCAGTCTACACTAACTGAACGAGGCAAAGGCGGCACTAGCGAATACATCGCAGCCTTACACATCTTGAAAGGACTCGATAGCAGATAGGTCACTGTCGGAGTCCATGGGTTCACCCAGATCTATTATAATAGGTTGAACATGCGCACTTGCTCCATCATCTCTGAACTTTGTTTCAATACTGATCACATGCTGAACAGTGTTTGCCCAGCGCTGAGTTGTTACCTTGGCAACTTCTTCCCTCAGGAGCACCACTACATTTGCCAGCTCAAAAGTGGCATTTCTTGCCATGACGCCTCGCTTCATCTGTACCCATATGCGCCCCATGGGACTCACAATGGTAGGGCTCCCGAATACACCCTGTCCTTTCAGCTGCACCGCCAATACGATACCTGATGTACCGTGTCTTAACAAGGCTGAGGAGCTCTTTTTTAAGAGTTTTTTCATCCCAAACAAGTCCTTCGGACGTCACCCAGTCCTGAACAACATTTTTGCGCGAAGTCGTCGTAGGCATTGCTTCTTCCAGCCACGAGTGGTACGAGGCATTGTCCATTACAATTGCACTAACGTGTGGCAGTTGTGGCAAAACGGCCCCAAACCACCTTTCAAAGCCCGTTTCGTCCATCTCCTCGTGGTAGTAGCCTGCCTTCGTACCCCGAAAGATGTGCAGGCACCCACCGACGAAGCCGCCCTCGCTGTCGACGTGCGTTACAATCTGGCGCTATCCTTTTCCCGACGGCTTCTTCACACGTGTCGTCAGACCACGCATGAAGGCGTCGTGGTGAGAAGTTACCATCGTGTCCGTCAAACTTTCATTCACTCAGGTTTCATCAAAGTAGAATATTTTTTCGATCTTCAATCCTGCACCTGGCGATGTCCTACAGGTACTTTTGCTGCCACGCGACAATGTCGTGGCGCTCGATCAGGAGCGTGTTCCGGCCCTCTTCTCAAACCTGACCCCGATGTCATACAGCAGGCGGCGCACAGTTCGTGGCTTGAGAAGAGCAACATCGCCGATAGTGTTGACATCCGCAGCAATTGCCTTCACTGTCAGAGTCCCATGGCGGCGAAAAGGCGATGCACGGACGACCGCAATGCGCACATCGTGAAGTCGTCATACACTTCTGTGCGTCGTCTCGCTACACCGCATCGCGGGCACTTAAGGGAGGGCGTCGCAAGATTGCCATCGTTATTTTTCATCTCCTTCATGTCCATCACCAAGCTCACGCTGATTCGAAGAAGATCGCTCATTGTCGCGACCGTTCTTCAACGCTGCGTTCTGGGTGTAGATGCCGCAAGAGAACGTAGGCGTTCCGGATCATCCCCCGCCCGCAGCGGCCGAAAACACGGCCGCTTTTGTTTTTCTTGTACCATCGGCGTGGTGTGGATGGGAACGCACAAAAATCCTCAGTCGACGCGACTTCTTCAGGCTCCAAACCGGAAAAGGCAACAGGCAATGCAAAAACCCAAAAGCAAGCGGTTGAGAGAAAAGCCGGAAGAGCAGAAATTTACCATCACCAACAAAATTCAAACTCACTACTCCGGCTGACGAAGTTTTGCACGCGTTGCATTATATTAGCAAATAAAGCATTTTTAGCTAAGGTTTTTATCTCGGCTCAAAATGAAGGCGTCCGGAACTACTTTTCGGAGCCGACCGACTCAGAAAGCCTGTCTCCGAGGGCTGCCTGCAGGTACAAGGCAGTCGGCCGCGACGTCACGTTGATAGAGCGACACCATTGGCTGGAAAGGGGTACTGGAAGGAGGAGATTGGGCGACGCCCCTTTTTTCTTGACTTGTATCCGAATAAAGCGGCACCGAGCCTCTTGCGTCTGCAATATTGCAAATACATTTCTCTACGGCATCCTCGGCTCGTAACAAGTATTATATATATATATATATATGGACGAGGGACTCGGTAAAGATACATATCGAGGTTGCAGTCGTCATTGCCAGTGCTATTCGGCTTTTTTTTTCGAAATATTTAATAGGGCCGAATGACGTGTGCTTGTCACGTTTCTTTGATTCATTGATAAATAAGCGAAAATATAAGTCGAGAAAAAATCCGCCGTTTTTCCGGGAGCGGGACTCGAACCCACATCTCCGCATAACCGGTGCGGTGCGTTCGCCATTACGCTATCCCCACAACGGCTTCTCTCTCGACTTTAAAGCGGGGGTTTATATTTACAAGAGCTCTGAGGCCGGTCAACTAGCGCCGCCCCTCGACTACCGCGGGAGACGTAGAACGTCTTCTATCCTAGCGGCCGCCACGTAGAACGTGGTCGGAGGTCGGGGTTAGCAATTGGCATACCCGAACTGCTGGAGCCAGTGCCTCGTAATGCATGTAGCAGAACACAGAGATACGGGACGAGGGACTCGGTAAAGATACATATCAAGGTTGCAGTCGTCATTGCCAGTGCTATTCGGCTTTTTTTTCGAAATATTTAATAGGGCCGAATGACGTGTGCTTGTCACGTTTCTTTGATTCATTGATAAATAGGCGAAAATATAAGTCGAGAAACAATCCGCCGTTTTTCCGGGAGCGGGACTCGAACCCACATCTCCGCATAACCGGTGCGGTGCGTTCGCCATATATATATATGGCGAAGGCACCGATATATTTTTATATATTTACCCACCAATATATATATATATATATATATATTGTCACGAAGCCAAGGACGACGCAGTTGTCTTGCAGGAGAAACAAGTTTATTGGAGCGAACTTGTGCTCCCCTAACAACTCAAAAGAATACAGAGGCGGCGAAGCAGCGGGCAACAAAGTGACTTGCGTCAGCGAGCGTCGCAGAATCGAATGCCCCGGCGTCTGCTCTGCAGGCTTTTAAGTGCGAATGCACTTAATAAGCGACCCCAAACCATCCACCGCCGGCGGCGGCGGCGGCATCGGCGGGGTCCGCAGTGCTCCTCTTTAAGAAAGAAACAGCATCCGGCGCCAGGTTTCGATCCGAGGACTTTGCGGCCGCAGCGCGACGCGCTACCGACTAAGCCACGGACGCCACGCTGATATCGGCGTGAGTAACGCGCTTTATATCTTTAACGCATTCAAACTACGTCGTCAGCGGCGTGCGTTGGCGACTCAGCGGCGTTATAGCGGCTTGATAACTGCGTGGTGTACACGTGATACTACAAACCCGATGGAAGAGATGGAAGAGAAGGCGGCGAGGCGGTGGGCTGCGGGGGCCGAGCGCAAGCGCCACAAGGGGGCCGACAACCGTGCATTCGCACTTTCACATTCTCCCCCTCGGGGAAATGCGGGGGAATTTTTTATCTTTCGGCGCGCGACGGTTCTGGAACCGTGGATTCGCATCGAGAACATTGTAGTTGCAAGAAGATTATTCCGGGATGTTCACGTTAGATCGGAATACTCTCCCTATCAGAAAAGATAACACATGCGGCACAGAAAGAAAGAATGGAACACGCGCTTCCCTCGGCACGGAGATAACACAGACCGGCGCAGCCGGGCGGTAAAAGCAAAACACAAATAAACAAACCCAATGCATGGTTCGCGGCATTACCCCCCCCCCTCTAAGAGTGCATCTACCCGATGCTAACATAAGCGACAGTCCGAAAATGAAAATAAAAGTTCGTCATCGCTCGTAGAAAGGTTTTAAGCGAACCACGTGGACGACTTCGGGCCGCGTACGTCGTCGTGATGTGCCGGAGTCACCATCGGGGATCACTTCGTAGGTAAGTCGGCCAACACGTCACAAAATCTGGTAGGGTCCGAAATACCGTCGCAGAAGTTTCTCGCTCAGTCCGCGTCGTCGGACGGGAGTCCAAACCCACACACGATCCCCTGGTTGGTACTCGGCGTCTCGGCGTCGGAGGTTGTAGCGGCCGGCATCCACCAGCTGCTGGTCCCTTATACGAACTCGAGCGAGCTGGCGGGCCTCCTCGGCACGTTGAAGGTATCCTTGGACGTCGGCGTTGAGGTCGTCGTCTTCTACATGCGGAAGCATGGCGTCGAGCATCGTAGTCGGTCGTCTTCCGTAGACAAGCTCGAACGGTGTCATCTGCGTAGTTTCCTGCGTCGCTGTATTGTACGCAAACGTGACATACGGGAGGACTTCGTCCCAAACCTTATGTTCAACGTCGACGTACATGGACAGCATATCCGCAATTGTCTTGTTCAGACGTTCTGTTAGCCAGTTCGTTTGGGGGTGGTACGCCGTCGTTCTTCGGTGATCCGTGTTGCTGTAGCGTAAGATTCCTTGCATCAGCTCCGCGGTAAAGGCCGTTCCGCGGTCCGTGATTAGAACTTCAGGGGCTCCATGTCGCAGCACAACTTGGTTTATAAAGAACTTGGCGACTTCTTGTGCAGTCCCCCGCGGAAGAGCGGTGGTCTCTGCGTAGCGCGTCATGTAGTCTGTCGCTACGACAATCCACTTGTTCTACGATCGTGACGTCGGGAACGGGCCTAGACGGTCCATTCCAATCTGTTGATAGGGCCTCGACTGGACGGTGATCGGTTGTAGAAGTCCGGCGGGTCTTGGCGGCGTTTTCCGTCGCTGGCAGTCCCGGCAACTCCGAACGTAGTGTGTGACGTCGGATGTAAGGCGGGGCCAGAAGTACTTCGCCTTAATTTTTGCAATAGTGCGAGCTGTGCCGAGATGTCCGGAAGACGGGTCGTCGTGGGAGGCTTCCAAAATTTCGTCACGAAGGTCTGCGGGGATGACAAGTAGATAATTCGTTCTTGTTCCGGGGCTGAAATTCTTCTTCACGAGGACGGAGTTTTTGAGGCTGAATGCTGGTAAGTTACGCTTGAACGCTCTAGGCACGGCGCCGTTTCGTCCTTCGAGGTAGTCGATCATTACTCGCAAGTCGGGGTCGGCACGCTGCTGGGCGGCTAGGTCGCTCTCCGTAACAACCCCGAAGAACGCACTGTCTTCATCGTAGTCTTGTGGTGGTGGGTCGACAGGGGCGCGGGACAGGCAGTCGGCGTCGGAGTGTTTCCTGCCGGATTTGTAGACGATTGTAACGTCGAACTCTTGCAGGCGCAAACTCCACCGCCCAAGACGGCCAGAGGGGTCCTTCAAATTGACGAGCCAACACAGCGCATAGTGGTCTGTTACAACCTTGAACGGTCTGCCATACACGTATGGGCGAAATTTTAAAATGGCCCATATAATAGCCAGGCACTCTTTTTCGGGGGCAGAGTAGTTTTTCTCCTCCTTCGACAGACCACGGCTGGCATAGGCGATTACGTTTTCGCACCCGCTTTGTTTTTGGACAAGGACGGCACCCAAGCCTATATCACTGCCGTCCGTGTGTATTTCCGTTTCGGCGTTTTCGTCGAAATGAGCGAGCACGGGCGGGCTTTGCAGGTGTTGTTGCAGCTCGCAGATGCCTTTTCTTGGTCGTCTTCCCAGCTGAAAGCGGTGCTATCTTTCGTCAAGCGCGTGAGCGGCTCTGCAATGCGTGCGAAGTTTGCGACGAAGCGCCGGTAGTATGCGCACAGTCCAAGAAATCTGCGCACGCCCTTTTTATCTTTCGGCCTTGGGAAGTTACCTATGGGTGAAGTTTTCGCCGGGTCAGGCAGGACTCCCGCGGCGTTGAAGACATGGCCCAAAAACTTCAGTTCCTCGTACGCGAAGCGGCACTTTTCAGGCTTCAGCGTTAACACCGACGTACGGATGGCCTCGAGTACAGACTGCAACCTTGCGAGGTGTTCGTCGAAAGTCCGGGAGAATACCACAATGTCGTCGAGGTATACGAGGCAGGTGTGCCACTTCAGGCCAGCTAGCACAGTGTCCATGACTCTTTGGAACGTTGCTGGTGCCGTGCATAGCCCAAACGGCATTACCTTGAACTCGTATAGGCCGTCCGGGGTTATGAATGCAGTCTTCTCTCGATCTCTCTCGTCCACTTCAATTTGCCAGTAGCCGGTCTTCAGGTCGATCGACGAGAAGTACCTCGCATGGCAGAGGTGGTCAAGGGCGTCGTCGATTCGTGGCAGGGGGTACACGTCCTTTTTGGTGATCTTGTTCAATCGCCGGTAGTCAACGCAGAACCTAAGTGTGCCGTCTTTTTTCTTCACGAGTACGACCGGCGCAGCCCACGGACTTTTCGATGGCTGTATAATGTCGTCGTTGAGCATGTCGTCGACTTGAGTGCGGATGTCTTCGCGCTCGTGGGAAGAGACGCGGTACGGTGACTGTCGGGTAGGTCGGGCTCCATCCTCGGTTATTATCCGGTGCTTCGCCAGAGGTGTTTGACGTAACTTTGAGTTCGACGAAAAACACTCGCTGTAGCGACGCAGCAAAGTCAATAACTTGTTCCATTCTTCTTGCGGTAGCGCCGGATTCACGTCGAAGGGGTGCGGAAGCTTGAAGGTATCGTCGGGTGCGCGTTCAAAGTCGGCGACTGCTATCACGTCACTTGCTTGTTGCGTTTCTTCGACGAACGCGATTGCAGCGCCCTTGTTTAAATGCCGGTACTCCTCGGTGAAATTGGGGACCAAAACGTGGGATTTGCGCTGCTTAAACCACGCAGTGCCTCTTGCGACAGACACACCGCGGTCAAGAAGCAACCTTTGGTCACTCTCCACGATAGCGTCGACGCCGGGAGCAGCACCTTCACAGTAGACGGCGATCATCAAGCTTGCGCGGGGTGGCAGGGTGACGTGATCATCGGCGATCCTTATAGCTGCACGGTGTTCGGGGTTCGATTCCGGCATCATGGAGTGGTCGGAGAAAAAAGTTATAGACTTCGTCTGCAGATCGAATATTGCGCCGTTGTCCGTCAAAAAGTCCATTCCGAGAATTACGTCGCGGGAGCAGTTGGGCAAAACGACGAACACCGCAGGGTACGTCGTGCCGTCTATGGTGACGCGCGATGTGCACGTTCCACTTGGCGTCACGAGGTGGCCTCCTGGTGTGCGTATGTGCGGACCGTCCCATCTGGTCATAACCTTCTTCAGCTTAGACGCAAATGGTCCGCTCAACACGGAGTAGTCGGCTCCCGTGTCTACGAGGGCGACTACATCAAAGCCGTCGATGGACACCTTGACGTCGGATGCCGCCTTCCTCGAGTTCCGGGTGCGTCGGGGCGTCGCATCTCGGCTTGTGCGTGTTGACGGTCGGGCACTGTGCGTCGTCGTTGTCATCGTCTTCTCAGCGGACGTCTCGGTCCGGTCGGGTGCGCGTCGCGGCGTATAGCTGTCGTCGTGTACGGGAGTCTCGTCAGAAGTTGCTGCTTTTAGTTCACCCCGCGTGGGCTGGGGGACCTTCCACCTGAGAACTCAGCATTGCTAGGGCGGTTGGGCGACTGGTATGGGTAGGGTGACGGCGAACGGTTGAAACGGGCTGGTCGACGGCTGGTGTTGGACAGGTACTCTTCGATATCCGATGGGCGCTGGCCAGTTCGGGGGCGGGGTGCGTCGACGGAGAACCCTCGCAAACCGAGCCTCCTTTTAGGGGCAGCGACGGTAGACGTGGTCGGCCTCTCCGCAGTGGTAGCACAGCGGACGATTGTCGGACGTTCGCCACACGTCGGTCTTCCTTGGGGCAGGGGGTTGCGCCGCAGGTGGTCGGGCCGGCGAGAGGGGACGACGGTACGGAGCCTCGTGACGATAGGGTGCTGGTGGGCGAGGGCGATGTACAGCAGCCGCGTAGGTCATGGCTTGCGGCTCGCGAGGTGCTACTGGCGTCGTTGAAGTTCCCAGCGCTTGCTGCACTTCTTCTCTAATGACGTCGGTAAGAGAAGCGACTTGTGGTTGCGGCGGCGTCGGGAGCAGTTTCCGCAGATCCTCCCTCACTATTTCGCGGATAGTGTCGCGTAGTGAGTCGGAGTTGATAGCGCTGGCACCAAGCGTCTCCGAAACCAGCGCATTGATTGGGCGGTCGTACTGCCTCGTTCGGATTTCGAGCGTCTTCTCCATCGCGGCGGCCTCAGACGCGAATTCGGACACGGTCTTGGGGGGGTTGCGAACAAGGCACGCGAATAGCTCTTGCTTCACACCTCGCATCAGAAACCGTAGTTTCTTTTCTTCCGTCATTCCTGGGTCCGCACGGCGGAAAAGTCGCTTCATTTCCTCGACGAAGATTACGACTCCTTCGTTTGGGTGTTGCGTTCGAGTTTCCAGTAAAATCGCAGCTCGTTCTTTTCTCACCACGGTCGTGAAGGTCTTAAGGAACTCGCTTTTGAATTGCGTCCAGTCGGTCAAGGCGCTCTCGTGGTTTTCAAACGAAGTTCGGGCTGCATCCTCCAAGTAAAAGAAAACATGCCGGAAGGTTTCTTCCTCGTCCCACCTGTAGAAGATCCGCACGCGCTCCAGCTTCTCCAACCATTCCTCTGAATCTTCAGCGGGGGCTCCCCGGAACGATGGTGGTTCCCGGGGCTGGGCTGCTGCAGCATGATTGGCGACGTTGTTTTTTGTACCATGGTGTTGGTTGCAGCGTTCCTTCTCTTGGGCCCTTCTGGCATCAAACCGAACTCGGGTGGTAAATCTTGCAGGCGGAGGCTGGCTCTTGTTGGACTGGCTTGGCGGCTTCCTGAGGTTGCAGTGGGCATGAAGGGTGCGTACCCCGCACCTCCACCAGATGTCACGAAGCCAAGGACGACGCAGTTGTCTTGCAGGAGAAACAAGTTTATTGGAGCGAACTTGTGCTCCCCTAACAACTCAAAAGAATACCGAGGCGGCGAAGCAGCGGTCAACAAAGTGACTTGCGTCAGCAAGCGTCGCAGAATCGAATGCCCCGGCGTCTGCTCTGCAGGCTTTTTATCTTTCGGCGCGCGACGGTTCTGGAACCGTCGATTCGCATCGAGAACATTGTAGATGCAAGATTATTCCGGGATGTTCACGTTAGATCGGAATGCTCTCCCTATCAGAACAAATAACACATGCGGCACAGAAAGAAAGAACGGAACACGCGCTTCCCTTGGCACGGAGATAACACAGACCGGCGCAGCCGGGCGGTAAAAGCAAAACACAAATAAACAAACCCAATGCATGGCTCGCGGCAATATATATATATATAGTAAATAAGGATTGGCAGTTAAGAAGACCTCGGAAAGCAAAGGGGAGGATGTAGTAGATCAAGATAAAGAATTTGGAAAATAAGAAAGTGGAGAAAAAATGCCCGCCAGGTGGGATCCGAACCCACGACCTCCAGAATACCGGTCTGGAGGTCGTGGGTTCGGATCCCATCTGGCGGGCATTTTTCTCCACTTTCTTATTTTCCAAATTCTTTATCTTGATCTACTACATCCTCCCCTTTGCTTTCCGAGGTCTTCTTCACTGCCAATCCTTATTTTCTGTCTTATTCTCAACGAGCCCCTCATTTCCTATTCTGATTCGCTATATATATATATATATATATATATATATATATATATATATATATATATATATATTCGTTAGTGCAAGTTCTCTGAGAAAATATTCTGAGGAAAGCAAGTTCTCTTTCTGAAACGTAGGCCACAATCGTGCTTTTACCTTGTTCGAAGTTTTTCTTCTCTTATATATATATATATATATATATATATATTATATAAGGTTAGTAGAGACAGAGACACACGAGAAGGACACTAAAAATAAAAATAAAAGTTTAAAGACGTTTCAGGGAGAGGACTCCCTTTGTTCAGAGTACTCTGCAGAAAGGGAGTCCTCTTCATGAAACGTGCATAAACTTTTATTTTTAATGTCCTTCTCGTGTGTCTCAGTCTCTACTAACCTGATTTTTTCGCGCTCTGTGTTTGTTTTTGTTTCCGGACTATATATATATATATATATATATATATATATATATATATATATATATATATATATATAGGGAGTAGTAGAACTTTGAAGATGGTAGAGAACACAAGAGAAGAAAAACTTCGAACAAGGTAAAAGCACGATTGTGGCCTACGTTTCAGCAAAGAGAACTTGCTTTCCTCAGGGCGAGGAAAGCAAGTTCTCTTTGCTGAAACGTAGGCCACAATCGTGCTTTTACCTTGTTCGAAGTTTTTCTTCTCTTGTGTATATATATATATATATATATATATATATATATATATATATATATATATATATATATATTGAGTGAAGATTAGCAGCTATGCTCCGCAAAAGCATTGGAGGCGTCATTACCCACAATAGGTCATGTTGACCAGTACGAGCAGCGTCATCATCAGCAAAAAGACTGTCGGAAATCCTCATCGCCATCGCCTAGAACGACGGGGTTCACTCGGACTGCTTCGCTCGGCTCGTGTCTGCTTCCCTGGTCCGCGATTCCTGACCTCTCGCCTTCAGAAAGATCTTCGGCAATAAATCACCTTTCAAGTGGTGGAGGTGCGGGGTCACGCCTTAATCCTGGAACTCCGGAGCCGGAAGTTACCCTCGGCCATGAACAACCAACCGAACCAGAGTGCTACGCCCTCATCGCCGACGGTGATGTGCTACGGTGCTATGCAGCGAGAACCTCCATTCTTCAACGGAACCGATAATAACGACGCCGAGGATTGGCTGTCCGTGTATGAACGCGTAAGCACTCATAACCGATGGGACGACGCCATGAAACTGAATGACGTCGGCTTCTCTCTGAAGGGCGCCGCCGAGTTATGGTATGGGAACAACAAGCGCGACTGCCGGACCTGGTCTGAGTTCAAGGTAAAGTTCCTTGCGGCCTTTGGCCGTTCAGCGGTGCGCAAGCTTGAAGCGGAGCAGCGTCTGCGTGTTCGAGCACAGCAGGCTGGCGAGAACTTTATTAGTTATATTGAAGACGTCGTGGACCTATGTAAGCGCGTCGAACCATCTATGGCGGAAGCTGATAAAATCAAGCATATTTTAAAAGGCATAGATGACGACGCCTTCCAAATGCTTTTGTCCAAGGACTTGAGCACGGTTGCCGATGTCGTCAAGCTGTGCTTAAGCTTTGATGAGCTGAGGAAGCAACGGGCCCTCACTCGAAAATCTCTTGCAGGGGATGGCTCTGGGTTGAGTTTGGCAGCGATTTCCGCCGATTCCGCGCTCCTTACGCAACTTAAAGACTTCGTGCGTGAGGAAGTGGCGCGACAGCTGTCCCTTCTACCCTCCACGACGACGTCGGTGTCCGCGCTAGAGCCTGCCCTCAGAGATGTCATCCGGGGTCAAATTGCTGAAGCACTTCCGCCGCCGCCTCCGCAGTACGTGCCAGTAGCTGCGCCAGTCACTTATGCCGAAGTCGTCACCAGACCATTGCAGCAGCCTGCCGTGACGTTCCAGCCGACATTCCCAGTTCGACCTCGGGTTCCGCCCTCGGTGCTTCCTCAACCTCAGTTCGTGCCGCAACCCCGGAGTGTATGGCGTACACCGGACAATCGCCCTACCTGCTTTGCGTGCAGGATGCCTGGGCACGTTGCACGCTATTGTCGTCGTTGTCCGCCGTCAACCTGGAACTCTGCGCCTGCAGACTTCACTCAGTCGCCTCAAGTCCATGTGACGCCACGCTCGTCGTTCCCGACCTCCTCTTCGAACCGCGCCACCTTTACCGACCACCGTTCGCCGTCACCACGCCGTCGCTCGCTCTCCCCGATGCGGCGCCGTCCTGGTCCCGGAGATACGGAAAACTAGTCGCCGCAGTTCCTGAGGCACGAACTGCGTCGACGTCGAAAAGTCCAAGGCCTCATCCCCTTCCGTTCCCTACCAATGTCAACGATGTTGTTGTTGAAGGCATTCGCACATTAGCTCTGGTCGACACAGGAGCCGCCATTTCCGTTATTCACGCTGATCTCTGCCGTTCCCTTCGCAAAGTAATGACGCCTCCGATGCTTTTGCGGAGCATAGCTGCTAATCTTCACTACAATATATATATATATATATATATATATATATATATATATATATATATATATATATATATTATATATATATATATATCGTCCAACATGGCGCTGCGACCACCCCCAAGCACAGAAAACTAAAATACCTTAACAGTAATACCCCAGAAAGTGGAGGGGAAAATCGCCCGGCCGGAGGCGTGGGGGTTATCGCACCAGACCTGTATTCTGGAGGGCGTGGGTTCAGATCCCACCTGCGGGGCATTTTTTGTCCACTTTCTTTCTGTTCGTTCCAAATTCTTTATCTGTTTCAAGATCGATCCTACCACATCCTCCAATTTGCTTTCCGAGGTTTTCTTGACTGCCAACTCTTTTTGCTATATATATATTGCCGCGAACCATACATTGGGTGTGTTTATTTGTGTTTTGCTTTTACCGCCCGGCTGCGCCGGTCTGTGTTATCTCTGCGCCAAGGGAAGCGCGTGTTCCATTCTTTCTTTCTGTGCCGCATGTGTTATCTGTTGTGATAGGGAGAGCATTCGATCTAACGTGAACAGCCCAGAGTAATCTTCTTGGATCTACTATGTTCTCGATGCGAATCGACGTTTCGAGAACCACGCGCGCCAAAAGATAAAAAGCCTGCAGTGCGGACGCCGGGGCATTCGATTCGACGACACTCGCCTGTGCAAGTCACTTTGTTGACCGCTGCTTCGCCGCCTCTGTATTCTTTTGAGTTGTTAGGGAGCACAAGTTCGCTCCAATAAACGTGTTTCTCATTCAACACCACTGCATCGTCCTTGTCTTCGTGACATCTGGTGGAGGTGCTGGGTACGCACCCTTCATGCCCACTACAACCTCGAAAAGCCGCCAAGCCAGTCCAACAAGAGCCAGCCCCCGCCTGCAAGATTTACCGCCCGAGTTCGGTCTTCTGCCAGAAGGGCCCAAGAGAAGGAACGCTGCAACCAACACCATGGTGCAAGAAACAACGTCGCCAATCATCCTGCAGCAGCCCCGAGAACCGCCATCGTTCCGGGGAGCCCCCGCTGAAGACCCCGAAGAATGGTTGGAGAAGTTGGAGCGCGTCCGCATCTTCAACAGGTGGGACGATGAAGAAACGTTCCGGCATGTCTTCTTTTACTTAGAAGATGCTGCTCGAACTTGGTTCGAGAACCATGAGAGCTCTTTGACCGACTGGACTCAATTCAAGAGGGAGTTCCTTAAGACCTTCACTACCGTGGTGAGAAAAGAGCGAGCTGCGCTTTTGCTTGAAACTCGAACGCAGCACCCCAACGAAGGAGTCGTGATTTTCGTTGAGGAGATGAAGCGACTTTTTCGTCGTGCGGACCCTGAAATGACCGAGGAAAAGAAGCTCAGGTTTCTAATGCGAGGAGTGAAGCAAGAGCTTTTTGCTTGTCTAGTCCGTAACCCTCCGAAGACAGTGGCCGAATTCGCGTCTGAGGCGGCCGCGATGGAGAAGACGCTAGAAATTCGAACCAGGCAGTACGACCGCCCTGTCAACGCGCTGTTCTCGGAGACCATCGGTGCTGCAAATGGAAGCTCCGATACATTGCGAGAGACCATCCGAGCAGTGGTCAGGGAGGAGCTTCGGAAGCTTTTTCCAACGACGCCGCAACCTCAAGTGGCTTCCCTGACCGACGTAATCCGAGAAGAAGTCCAAAACGCACTGGGAACTTCTACGCCGTCGGAAGCACCCCGCGAACCACAAGCCATGACCTACTCCTCGGCTGTTCGTCAACCCCGCCCTGCTCCAACCCGTCGTCAAGAGGCTGAGCCATACCGCCGTCCAACGCCGCCCGCCCGACGCCCTGTAGACCAATACCAGACGCCAAGGAAGACCGACGTGTGGCGAACGCCCGATAATCGCCCGCTGTGCTACCACTGCGGAGAGGCCGACCACATCTACCGTCGCTGTCCCTACAAGAGGCTCGGTTTGCGAGGGTTCTCCGTCGACGCCCCACGCCCCCGATACGGCCAGCGCCCTGCTGAGATCGAAGAATACCTCTCCAACACCAACCGAGGACCAGCCCGCTTCAACCGTTCACCGTCGCCCTACCCGTCTCAGTCACCAAACCGCCGCAGCACTGCTGACTTCTCACGTGGAAGGTCCCCCAGCCCACGCGGGGGAAACTAAAAGCAGCAACTTCGGGAGGTAAAGTTGCACAACGGCGGAAAAATGAAAACCCTCCAACGACGCAGCGACTCGCTGAAGACCATCATTCACGACATGCCCTCATCCCGACGACCCGACCTAGCCCTAACGAGACTCCTGAACACGACGACAGCTACACGGCGCGACGCGTACCCGACCTGACCAAGACGTCCGTTGAGAAGACGACGACAACGACGATGCACAGTGCCCGACCATCAACACGTACAAGCAGAGATACGACGCCCCGACGAACCCGCAACTCGAGGACGACTGCATCTGACGTCAAGGTGTCCATCGACGGCTTTGACGTAGTCGCCCTCGTAGACACGGGAGCTGACTATTCGGTAATGAGCGGACCATTTGCGTCTAAACTGAAGAAAGTTATGACCAGATGGGACGGTCCGCACATACGCACAGCAGGAGGCCACCTCGTGACGCCAAGTGGAACGTGCACATCGCGCGTCACCATAGACGGCACAACGTACCCTGCGGCGTTCGTCGTTCTGCCTAACTGCTCCCGCGACGTGATTCTCGGAATGGACTTTTTGACGGACAACGGCGCAATAATTGATCTGCAGACCAAGTCGATAACATTTTCCTCCAATCACTCCACGACGCCGCAGCCGAACCCCGATCACCGTGCTGCTGTCAGGATCGCCGACGATCACATCACCCTGCCACCCCGCGCAAGCTTGATGATCGCCGTCTACTGTGAGGATGCTGCTTCTGACATCGACGCTATCGTAGAGAGTGATCGAAGGTTGCTTCTCGACCGCGGTGTCTCCGTCGCAAGAGGCATTGCGCACTTTAAGCAACGCCAATCTCACGTTTTGGTCACTAATTTCACCGAAGAGTACCAGCATTTAAACAAGGGAGCTGCAATTGCGTTCCTCGAAGAAACGCAAGAAGCAAGTGATGTGATCGCAGTCGCCGACTTTGAACGCACACCCGTAGAAACATTCAAGCTCCCGCAGCCATTCGACGTGAATCCGGCGCTACCGCAAGAACAACGGAAAAAATTATTGGCTTTGCTGCGTCGCTATAGCGAATGTTTTTCGTCGAGCGCAAAACTACGTCAGACCCCTCTAGCGAAGCACCGAATAATAACCGAAGATGGAGCCCGACCTACCCGACAGTCACCGTACCGCGTCTCTTCACACGAACGGGAAGCCATCCGGACTCAAGTCGACGACATGCTGAGCGATGACATTATACAGCCATCGAAAAGCCCCTGGGCTGCGCCCGTCGTACTCGTAAAGAAAAAAGACGGCACATTAAGGTTTTGCGTTGACTACCGGCGACTGAACAAAATCACGAAAAAGGACGTGTACCCCCTCCCCCGAATCGACGACGCCCTCGACCACCTCTGCCACGCGAAGTACTTCTCATCGATGGACCTGAAGACCGGCTACTGGCAAATTGAAGTGGACGAGAGAGACCGAGAGAAGACTGCATTTATAACCCCAGACGGCCTATACGAGTTCAAGGTGATGCCGTTTGGGCTGTGCACAGCACCAGCGACGTTTCAAAGAGTCATGGACACTGTGCTAGCTGGCCTTAAGTGGCACACCTGCCTCGTATACCTCGACGACGTAGTGGTATTCGCCCGGACTTTCGACGAACACCTTGCAAGGTTGGAGTCTGTACTCGAGGCCATTCGTACGTCGGGGTTGACGCTGAAGCCTGAAAAGTGCCGTTTCGCATACGGGGAACTCAAGTTCTTGGGCCACGTCGTCAACGCCGCGGGAGTCCTACCTGACCCGGCAAAAACTTCAGCCATTGCGAACTTCCCAAGGCCAAAAGACAAGAAGGGCGTGCGGAGATTTCTCGGGCTGTGCGCATACTACCGGCGCTTCGTCGCAAACTTCGCACGCATTGCAGAGCCACTCACGCGCTTGACGAAAGATAGCACCCCTTTCAGCTGGGAAAACGACCAAGAAAAAGCATTCGGCGAGCTGCAAAAACGCCTGCAAAGCCCGCCCGTGCTCGCTCATTTCGACGGAAATGCCGAAACGGAAATGCATACGGACGCCAGTGATATAGGCTTGGGTGCCGTCCTTGTCCAAAAGCAAAGCGGCTGCGAAAGGGTAATCGCCTATGCTAGCCGTGGTCTGTCGAAGGAGGAGAAAAACTATTCTGCCTCTGAGAAAGAGTGCCTGGCTATTATATGGGCGATTTCAAAATTTCGCCCATACGTGTATGGAAGGCCATTCAAGGTTGTAACAGACCACCATGCGCTGTGTTGGCTCGCCAATTTGAAGGACCCCTCTGGCCGTCTTGGGCGGTGGAGCTTGCGCCTGCAGGAGTTCGACGTTACAGTCGTTTATAAATCCGGCAGGAAACACTCCGACGCCGACTGCCTGTCCCGCGCCCCCGTCGACCCACCACCACAAGACTCTGATGAAGACAGCGCGTTCTTCGGGATCGTGACGGAGAGCGACCTAGCCGCCCAGCAGCGTGCCGACCCCGACTTACGCGTCATAATCGAGTACCTCGAGGGATGCAACGTTGCCGTTCCTAGGACCTTCAAACGCAGTTTACCAGCATTCAGCCTGAGAAACTCCGTCCTTGTGAAGAAGAATTTCAGCCCCGGAACAAGAGCGAATTACCTTCTCGTCATCCCCGCGGACCTTCGTGACGAAATTTTGGAAGCGTGCCACGACGACCCGTCTTCCGGACATCTGGGCACAGCCCGCACTATCGGAAAAATCAAGGCGAGGTACTACTGGCCCGGCCTTACCTCTGACGTCACCCACTACGTCCGGAGCTGCCGTGACTGCCAGCGACGAAAAACGCCGCCGACAAGACCCGCCGGACTTCTGCAACCGATCGCCGTCCCATCGAGACCATTTCAACAGATTGGAATGGACCTTTTAGGCCCGTTCCCTACGTCACGATCACAGAACAAGTGGATTGTCGTAGCGACAGACTACATGACGCGCTACGCAGAGACCGCCGCTCTTCCGAGGGGGACTGCACAAGAAGTGGCGAAGTTCTTTATAAGCCAGGTTGTGCTGCGACATGGAGCCCCGGAAGTCCTAATCACAGACCGCGGAACGGCATTTACTGCGGAGCTGATGCAAGGAGTATTACGCTACAGCAACACGGATCACCGAAGAACGACGGCGTACCACCCCCAAACGAACGGACTAACAGAACGTCTGAACAAGACAATCGCAGATATGCTGTCAATGTACGTTGACGTTGAACATAAGACTTGGGACGAAGTGCTCCCGTATGTCACGTTTGCGTACAACACGGCTATCCAGGAGACGACACAGCTGACGCCGTTCGAGCTTGTCTACGGTAGAAGGCCGACTACGATGCTCGACGCCATGCTTCCGCACGTAGAAGACGACGACCTCAACGCCGACGTCCACGGATATCTTCAACGTGCGGAGGAGGCCCGCCAGCTCGCTCGAGTTCGTATAACGGACCAGCAGCTGGTGGATGCGGGCCGCTACAAACCTCCGACGCCGAGACGCCGAGTACCAACCAGGGGATCGTGTGTGGGTTTGGACTCCCATCCGACGACGCGGACTCAGTGAGAAGCTCCTGCGAAGGTATTTCGGACCCTACCAGATTCTACGACGTGTTGGCCAACTTACCTACGAAGTGATCCCCGATGGTGACTCCGGCACATCACGACGACGCACGCGGCCTGAAGTCGTCCACGTGGTTCGCTTAAAACCTTTCTACGGACGATGACGAACTTTTATTTTCATTTGTTCGGACTGTCGCTTATGTTAGCATCGGGTCGATGCACTCTTAGAGGGGGGGGTAATGCCGCGAACCATACATTGGGTTTGTTTATTTGTGTTTTGCTTTTACCGCCCGGCTGCGCCGGTCTGTGTTATCTCTGCGCCAAGGGAAGCGCGTGTTCCATTCTTTCTTTCTGTGCCGCATGTGTTATCTGTTGTGATAGGGAGAGCATTCCGATCTAACGTGAACAGCCCAGAATAATCTTCTTGGATCTACTATGTTCTCGATGCGAATCGACGTTTCGAGAACCACGCGCGCCAAAAGATAAAAAGCCTGCAGTGCGGACGCCGGGGCATTCGATTCGACGACACTCGCCTGTGCAAGTCACTTTGTTGACCGCTGCTTCGCCGCCTCTGTATTCTTTTGAGTTGTTAGGGGAGCACAAGTTCGCTCCAATAAACGTGTTTCTCATTCAACACCACTGCATCGTCCTTGTCTTCGTGACAATATATATGTATTATATCAATATTAGGAGCGTTGCATGATCATTACTATGAGATTCGTGGTTTGCAGTAAAAAACAATAGTTCATGATTAGGATATGGTAAAACAATATACGCTTGTCGCTTTGTTCATTCGAAGACCAGAGTTGAGATTTGGGTAAAAATAGTCTAAAAAGAGTGGCTTAACGTTGCAAGCTTAGGTTGCGTGAAGTCATATTTTCTGATCCTGGTTTTCTGTATTTTTACATCTAATATGTACCAATAGTTTTGCTAAAGGACTAGTTAAATTCTAGCTTCCAAACAGAGTGAGAAGTGCTGGGAAGGTAGTACAAAAATGAATTCCTGTGCTCCCCTTAAATTCAGCTGGCTATAATGCGTCAAGAGGCCGTGTTTATGCGCTAATAACGTTTAATGATTCGCTTGATGAAATACCAGCGGCAACCAAAGAACCAAATTTAAGATTCTCTTTCTGATTGGGGATGCCGTGTTGTCGTAACACTGAGGGTCTCTACTTATTTAAGTAATGGTATTCCGTACCGCTACATATGCGCGTGTAACTTGTAATCGTTTGAACTCAGAAAATGTCATTTCGTTTAGAAGGCAGATAAACTTTTAAGCTGCAACACCGCCACCTTTCTCCGCTAACCCTCAACGCAGGGTTAGCTACGGTGACGTGGTGGCGTCCTCGGCAAGCTCGCCACCTCGCTTGAGCTTGCCTGCACCAATCCCGCCGCAGCTACCGGCGTAATTGACCAGTTGCTGGGATCGCCTCCCTACCCTCCTTCACCTTCTGTTTTTCTTTCCTTCATCCCTTGAGTAATCTGGGTGATGGTATCGGAGACACCGCGGACCCCGAGCCCTTATACTAACGGTGTATCCCACAGTGGCTAGGAGTTTTAAGGTGAAGTGGAGAAACCTCGAACGGTGGCCGTCGGAGTGGTGGTCAAGCTCGGGCGGAATAGCTTCGTGTCTGTTTACCAGGCAGGGAGCTCCAGGACATCGATCGGCATCAGGGTAAACCGAGCGAAGGAAGTACCCCCGTCCCATGGTTTTTTCCATGCTGTATGCTTTTCTAAAAAATTTTAAACCCAATATTTGGCCAATCAAAAGGCTCTGCACCGAAGCGAACTTTCCTCCATTACCTGACCTATCGTTCCAAATGCCTGACAACTTACCCAGGCTCTTGATCATTGCATACAAAGACAGTACAGTGCCAGTGATATCTACATTCGTTTTATTAATAGCGACGTGCATTCAACATGCTGTATGAAAACACTATAAACAAAAAAACTGACCTCCAGACTACATCTTCTAGGAGTAAACAACCCGGCACAATCAAAAAAGCTCCTTGAACAAACCTTTATTGGCGACCTGATATCAAATTCCCTCCGCACTGAACGTTAAATACATCACAAGTTGTACTATCCGATCTGATCTTTGCAATGAAACTGGTTCTGACATCATCGAGGGCTCGCGCGACCACGGTGTCATTGCATGCGTCCCAAAAAGGAGGAAATCAAAACCAAACATGTAGTCCTGACCTACTTTCATCCTATAATTTGTTCCTATGCTCGCGCAGGTGCATTTTGAGATACCAGCTGGTCGGGCCCACATACCCCGAACCACATAATAACGGTAGGCCGTAGACGATCCCCATCCGATACCTATCAAAGAACACGTTGTGGTCCATCTTGCACCCGCTCCACCTACGGTTCTCCGCGTTCGCTTTGTTCTATTGTGCGGGGCAAACACGACAAAGTGTATTCGTGGCTGAGAAGAGCATAGTAACTCTATGAACCAGTACCAACCAGTTGTCATCATGAACCACTACCATTTAACCATATTGACCGTCCTTCAGCGTTTCTCCTAATGTTTGGCGCATTATAATCGAACGTTCACTGTGCTATAAAACGACAACTTCATCATCATAACTGCGGTACTTAGACTCCCCCACATCGCATTGGCTTCCCACAAATGCATTACTGGGAATGATTGGGAATGCTTTTCTTTGGAGTTTTCTGTATCAACGGCAGCCGAAGTCTTGCGCGGGGAGGCCGCCCGTTTTGCAGCTCACACTATACGAATAGGGGCTCCGTGGGTACAAAAAGCGCCGCTTTGTTTACCAGCGTTAAATGCGTATGAATAGCCTTGTATGCGCCCCTTTGCATACGGAGCCGCATAGCAATGTTTTAAAATACACTGAAGCAAAAGTGTAGTTCAGGACATTCCTGTGACTCCAGCGAGTTCGTAAGCCGTGTGTTTTACCTGTTCCCGCGACAAGTGTTATTGCTGGCAGATCTCGCCATACCGGAAACAATGACAACAGGTGCGAGAACCCGACGGCCAAAGCCAAAGAGAAAAATAGCAACACGTGCCGTTCGGGGTTATTGCGTACGGTTCTCAGAAATACAAACATGTGATAACACCGACGTGGGAATTGTGCGTAAATGCTTACGCTGAGCTACAATGCAGGAGCTCCTTTAAATTCGGCTTCATGCTGCACACACTTGAATTGCATTGAAAGCATTATTAATCCGAGCTCCATTTAGGCGTGCATGCCGTACACGTAACTCGCCCCACTCACACTGTATTCTGTTGAAACTAGAAGCCTTAAGTTAAAGTCTGACACCGAAGTACGAAGGCCTTAGAATTTTCGTTTAATGCAAACTGCCACATGCGGCCCATGGGCCGGTCTTACGCTGCCCCCAGTACTCTATCCACCCATCCTTGCCAATGTCACTTCTTATCTGAACGCCGCCACGCCAGTTTTAACCTCAAATTAGGTTATACCTTTTTCAATTGGCATCATCTCCCGTTTTCAAGCTTAGCGGGATTATTTTCAAGTAATTTAGAATATTATTGTCAATTCGCTGATTTTTTTCTTTCCCTGCCTAGCGCCCTCCCCCCTTCCCCGTCCGATTTACAACTCGGCACTCTGTCGTGTCACCTTCATGTAGCTCAGCCCTTCACCTCAAAAGGCTTCCGGCCAATCGTTTTTACGCAACCTTAGTATCCCAGGTGTTCTTTGAAAACTTCATTAACATAAACTGCCTTGCAGTTCCTCCACACTCGTGAAATGTTTCAAAGTAAACCTTTCTTTGTATTCTAATGAAACATAATGCTTTACAGATTGATAAGGTAAGATTAGCAATTATCGTCTATTGCGTATTCCGTTTCACTTTTCTCTCTTTCCTACCTGTCTGTTTCCCCAGTGCCCACATTTCCCCACCAGCAGGCATTCTGCTGTCATCCCTTAGGTGAGGCCAAAAGCGCTAGCCTGTGGGGTTTCCTTTCTATTGTTTGTCACAATAAATTCATTCACTGTTTTTAATCCACGCTTCCCAAAAATAGTGATAAGTAGATATCAACATCACAAGTACCTGGTGTAGGAAATGAAAATTGATATGCCATGCAATGTTTTAAGAGTATCAGAAAACTAAACAAATATATACACAAATAACAGATCAATATGTAAAAACAATTAAAAACCGAAGGGTCGCGTACCCGAGAATGCCGGGAATACGTCTGCCTATGTTAGTTCTTACGTTACACTCAGAGCTGTAACGCCACTAAACGTTATCAAAAAGTAGAAGTAGTAATTTTATGTTGGTTAGCCTGTCCTGAGGCTCAACATTTGGCTGCGTAACCTAACGCCTGCAAATATGCCTAAAGGAGATTGGCTCAACGTAAAAGCAGCGGAACGAAAGAAAACTCGTGTAGAGAAAGGCACTAAAATTATAACGAGGGGACAGGTTCTGCAACAGTACAATATTGTGTCATGTGCATTGTATTGCAGCAAACTTCTAACAGAGCAAAAGAAACGGGACGGAGGATTAGAAACACGTAGGATATAAACTGGCGCTTAATACCAACTCATTTGGTGCCAAATAAGTTGGTAGATAGCGCCCGTTCGTGTCCTACGCCTTTCCAATCCGCCGTCTATATTTTAAGTTGTTACGATTTTTTTCGCTGTTACTATTTTAGATACGAAGCAACTCATGCTCGGGGTTGTGTCCCTCCCTCCCTCGTTGTCGTTGTCCGCCTTCTGCACTCTACTGCGCATCCGCATCTATACAGCCCCGTCGTCTTTTTGGCTGACGTCAGCGCAGTCCACTATAAAAAGAAATAGTTAGGCGGCGCCCGGTTTCAAATCCCACGACTCTCGGGCCGCAACGGGAGGCACGTGGCGGTCTTCCCACTGCGCTACAAACCGAGACGGGAGCATGTGCTACGAACGCGCCTTATGTCCTTCATTCACTCAAACTACGTCAAGAAGCTACTGATACAATGAAGGCACGCGAAGTTGGACGTCAACGGAAACGACGAACTGAAAACTAATGTGAACTTCAGTCGACACCACGGCTGCTTCGCATAGTACTTGGGGTTCCCCTACGGGAAGATGGTGTCATTTTTTCATGAACATGAACCTCTTGTATTAGAGTACCCCTAAGTCGCTTTCTGGGTATTTTGTGCACGTTCTTATATTTCCTTTGCACAAAACGTTTTCCTGCAACTATGCAGCCGATAGGCAGTGTTTTCTATTTTGTTTTCTTTTCTGTATTTGTTTGCTCAGGAAATCGCACAAATGATCGGTTTACTGCCTCTGCAGTTGTGAGAGTGGGATGAATTGGGCATAGTTCTGTCTTTTGCAAGAATCCACATACAATTTTGTAATTGTTTTACAAAGATGAGGCAATGCGATAACATATCGTATTTTTGTTGAGTCAGTGCATCCATTTTTTTTTACTTTTGCTGGTCCAGCCCCAAACGGAGACAATCGGGATGAATCCCCATTGTCTCCCAAGAGAATATTTTTGTTCGACTTTCCGGCTAATATTTTCCAGCTGCTGCTATAGCTGCAGCCGGAAAAGGTGTCGTTGAACTCTGTCGTTTTAGTTCTTGTGCCTTGTCTTCCTGCTCGCCAAGCTGTTCTCGGACAAGGATGGGTAAAACTTCTTTGTTTACTTTTTATTAGGGCTAAACATTTCTGATTAGATAGGCAATGCCGGCCCGCAGACGCTGCCTCGCATCTCACGATTTGTACCTGAAAAAACGACGGGCGTTTAGATGCCTGGATCGGTGCAAGAACTGCGCGGAGCCAACATCAAACACATGGCATGACACATCGAGTTCACTAAGAATGGCCAGAACCAAAATATTCCGTGTCTATTCCTGAGATCTCTTAACAAGGAACCAAAGGCATGACCCAGGACTGCTTTTTGAACGCATTGAACACCACGCGACTCGCTTGAAAACAATTTCCGTCTTTAAATGGCGATTATAATGTGAAAAAATACGCACCGTTTTCTCGTTCTGTTCGGCAGGGCTACTACAAATGTGCCAATAAAAATACGGGTGCACCTACGCACTTCTTATGAGTTGTAAATGCAAAAAATTATTTTTGCAACGTCAAAAAGTCACGCCAGCTCTGACATGTTTTCAGGAGAGCCCCTGAATTCCTGCTTACGCACGGGGCTGTGGGTGGGGCTGGGGCTGCACTTCCAAGCTCGACGTAGCGTGTATCTACTGGACTGAATCACCAAGCTAACTTCACACTCACTCAGGCTAAAATGGCCTATGCGGACATGCAAAAATTGTGGGTGCCGCCATCCAATGTGCAAATATGGCATACTGGAGGGTGACTGTCGCTTTTCTCGGTGAACAACCAGTGGTAGTGTAAACCTCACCTCGCCTTGCACAGACATCAGTGTCTTCTTCAGAGCATCTCTGGTTAGGTGTTCAATGGCACGTACCGGCCTATGAAGAAGTGGCGGCCTGTCAGCATGAAGGCACATGCAGAGCGAGGGCATACACTTGTTCGACTCCACATGATGGCGACATCGGATACTCATGTGTGCATACCATAGGTGCACTCCCCTGTTTGACGCGTGCCCTTAGTAACGCGTTGCAGTGGCGTATTTTTGGAACTGGTAGAAAACACCGTGCGTTAAGGGTCGTCCAATAAACCTCAGTTGGTATATCATGCTCTTGAATTATTTACACTGGGCTGAGGGACTGACAAGAACCGAATGATAGCGCAAGTAAAGGTTTTCCAAAACATTTATGCGGGATTGGCCACCGCGTCGCGTCTATAACGGTGATTGCCAACCGTTTTGCTGCAGAAAGATGCCAGACGCAGGTTGTTTCATTCAGCGCACCACTTTCTGCTTTCAGGTTAAAACAGATTTTTGTTTGATCAATGAAATTTCTTGTGTATGCCATTATCCTCCTTAATACACGCCTTTCTTTTTTCCAGATAAAGTTGGAGCGCTGCGTTACAGTTTGCGGTCAGGATATAGGCGTACTGGATGGCGACCCCCTTGAGGTTGTCTCTGAAGTACATAATTTGTTGTGTAAATGACACTGTTAACATCGCTAGCGTGACCAAGGGAATGTCGCCATGATTTGAAGCGCAACAAAAGCACACGGACAAAGTAAAGAGTAGATGAGACAGGCGCTAACTACCAACTATTTTATTTGGCTACGCATGTGCTTATATTCCCTAGAAAAAGAGACGGCGAGAAAGAAGGAGCGTACACATAACCAGATGATAACAAAAAAAGATGTTTGCAGCACTTTTTTGACAAAAACTATTTCTCTACTGTACAGAACAATCGAGGTATCACTTATACAGTCATCCGCTCTCTCCCTGATTTAAAACGCTTCGGCTAACTCCCTCGCAGCCCTGTTCTTGCTTTTGTGGAGTATTCTCATCTCTTCGAACCGTGGCTCACAACCGCAGGCACGAGAGTGGTGGGCAAATGTGCTCCATTATCTTTTCCAAGGGACAATTCATATAAGCACATGCGTAGCACATAAAATAGTTGGAAGTAAGAGCCTGTCTTTTCTACTCTGTTCTTCGTCCGCGTGATTTTGTTGCGCTTCAAATCATGGCATCTATTCACCAACTAGCCCAGCAAGAAGTTTTTCTCAGCAACGGAATGTTAATGAGGGTATGTAGTTGTATTTTTGCGCTGCCTCTTGCTCTTACCAATGTATTGCGCCTTCGAATGCATGAAGGTTTGGAAATACATAATACCCCTTTGTTTTTTACGGTAAGTTGGTGCATGTGGCAGATAACACGAAGCATTTCTGTCAGGTACATCTGTGCAGCGTTAACTTGTTTGTATGCGTGGCTGTGGCAGCTGTTCTGGCGCGCAGCGTAGGAAGGCTACACCCTCACATTTGAGCTTACTCATACACAACATAGCAGTAAATGTTTATTCGTGGAACGCCGGTAAAAGGTGGCGAAGTGCCGAAAAATCATTGCACAGCAACAGCGAGGCGTTTTGGTGTTTCCCAGCGTCTTCACCTGAGATGTTTTGGCGTTGTTTCCCAAGTAAGTTGATTAGAAGCATTATAGGCAGCCGGTGATGACACAGAAGCAAAAACAAACTATGGAAATTTCGCCAAACCGGCCATCAATGCGCTCTCTGTATTTAGCAATTCCGTGATTTTTGTATGATATGCTTCCTGGAGGCGTAGTTATCACAGGATAAGTGTAAGCCAAACAGTATACAAACGATCGCGTATGTGGCTTTCGTTTTGATAGCTGCCTGCCCGCCAGCCGGCCTACTTTCATGCTTACGATTGAGCTGTTTATTGCGGCTTATTTATCGCGAGTGTAGTCATAGGTTTCCCGAATGTTTCAATACGCGTATAAGAGCTTGTTTCAGAACAGCCGTGTTCTGAATTAAGCTCCACCACAAGTTGAAGGATTGTCTTACATTCGTGTGCGCTTATTTTGCAGCAGATGTTCCGCCATCTGCAGCCTCAGCGAAAGTGCGTTGTCCCTTGCTGTCCACGTGTAAGCGGCGTCGGAAGCTAGCGGGTAGAAACTTCTTTCCCTCATTTCGGTGTCACGTTAAGGAGTTGAGCGATTGCGCAGCAGAGCTTGTCTAGGCTATTCAGAACCGATTTCAGACACAGCACAGCTACAACCACGGGAAGACTGTCCTCCCGCTTGTAGTTGCCTCAGTCATGGGTTTAATCAACGCTTTTCTGTTGCGGCGCATCTCGTTTTGTGTTCCTCGTCGTGTTGTATTCGTCTCACTATTCTTTCGCAAAAAAAGAGGTTCTCTTGTGCCTGAGTTTGCCGTTTAAACAACTAATTTCGCAGCAAGCTTTCTGTCCTTATTAGGGCGGAGCTTTTTGGCGCCCGTATGCAAGAAAGAACTGTCACGGCGTTACGTACTCGCTGAACCGAACATAAATTCCGGGGCATATTTTGGCTAAAGCTTTCCCAGAACTTTATTTCTCATTACACCCAAAAGAAAGGTTCAATCCAAAAAGGTAAAAAGTATCTACAGCTTGACAAAGAATAAGCTTTTTGTATTGGCCAAAACTTTCCGGTGTTTTCCCCACAATAGGTCTACCGTATCAAGTTTCCCATAACACTTTACAGGTACGTGCAGTTTAACGCACAATGAGTTTGATGCTGCTTTGTAGTGTCGCCAGGCTCAATGTTCTAACTACATAAGGTGGATACAAACAGCAGCCAGGCAGACGACAGGAAATGGCTATTGCGCAGTGGTTAACAGTGTTTTTACGTTTTGTGTTCAGATACCCGCACTTTTTATACACCCGGATAGCAAAACACCTTCCACGAGTGTTTTGGCAAGGGATGTTTGGTTTTGCTTAGTTAACGGTTTCTTGTTTACCCTGTGTTTTAGCATAATTTGAACTCCCTTGGCGCGCAAATCATACAGGGTGACAAACCTAGACAAAGTTTCACAGTTGGCGTCTTCTTGCCTCTGTTAAGATGCTGAATCACAGAGCGGAGTGAATTCAGGAATTTGTCCCATTGTGATATATTGCAGTTGTACCCGTTATATTTATTCACATTTGTTTTTAGCACCACCCCTTTCTTTCTGATTGTAGTTCCTCAAGCATTGTTTGCTTGTGTTCTGCAGTCTCCCATAGCAAGACTATGTCGTCTGCAAACCTCAACTGGCTCAAGTATTCCTAGTTTATACTTCATCCAATGTTTTCAAAAATAAATATAGATAAATCTCAAATAATTATCAATGAGCATGCCAATAACATCTTCTTCAGGTTAAAAACGAATCGATAGAAGCAATAAAATACAACTACATCGGACAGATGGTTAGTGCTGACCCCAACCACGATAGAGAAATCAGGCGAAGATAAGGTATGGGCTGGGAAGAACTCGGCTAGCACTCCGAAATAATGAAAAGTGAGCTACTTCTGTCACTGAAAAGAAAAATCTCCAACCAGTGCATACTGCCGGCGATGACATACAGAGCTGAAACTTGGCGCCTTACTAAACAGCCAGAAACCAAACTTCTGCACTGTGTAATAAATAAATAAATAAATAAATAGTGGGCTCAACGGGTGATGGAACGAATAATATTCCGCATAACACTCAGCGACAAGAAACCAGATACGTGGATCAAAGAACAAATTAGAGTTGAAGATGTCATTGTTCAAATAAAGAACAACAAATGGACTTGTGCTTGCCTTGTAGTGTGGCGAACCAGCAAACGGTGGACAATTAAAGTAACAGAGTTAGGGTAACAATTAGGGTAGCAGAACAATTAGGGTAGCAGGTAACAATTTTAAATGATCGGCGAGTTAGCGAGAAACCGTTAGGTAGGGGTCACGTGGTTCGAACTCCTAGTATTTCTCTGTGCTGTGAATACCCCTTGATCTGCGCTTCTAGCGCCGTAATACCCCCTAATTTCAGTCTTTGTAAGCATTTTAACATTACCTACCCAAAAAGTCAGTACAACTACATGCAACCGTCGCATGACGGGGGTGTCACCATTATTTTAAAGAAGGATATACCGGTTGTAGTACTTGACCAAATTGGAGATCACGAAAGCCTCTGTATCCAGATAGATTGTTTTGGTAATAAGTTCATTATTTTCGCTGTGTATCGAGCTCCCTCTTCAAACCCGGATTTCTTGCCTAAACTTTATGATGATGCTATTAAGTTCTCCAAAAATCGCTTGCTAATTGCCGGTGATTTTAATCTGCCTAGCATTAATTGGTCAAAATTATCATCCCCCTGTAGTACTGATCATACTGTCTTTGAAATGATATTAGCATGTCATCTCTCCCAAGCAGTCAATTCCCCTACCCGTGAAATTCGAAACACATCCTCCATTTTCGATCTAGTCTTTCATTGCAGATCCCTTAACGATGCATGCGCTACGGTCGAGGACGGTTTATAAGACCACAAACTTGTGCTTTTTACGTGTCGTCTAAACAGTCAGTGCTCCCCGAATAAAGAAAAAGAAAAAATAGTCAAAGACTTTTCGCGGGCAAACGACGAATCGGTACTTGATTACCTTGATCTGGCTTTTGATGGTTTTTGTGGCAATTACGTCAATTATATGTGGGAGAAGTTTAAGTCCAGTTGCCATTTCAGCCTCGAAAGGTTGGTTCCCAACATAAAGAAAAAAGTTCAGAAGGCTAATCCTTGGATTAATCGTGATATTATTCATCTGGTACGAAAAATTAGGCGAATAAAAAAACGGGGAACTAATGAAAACCTTCATAACCTAAAGCTCTTGCTATCTCAGAAAATTTGCGCAAGTAAAAATTTTTACTTATCTAATACTTTTTCCCAGTTGATAAAAACAAATCCATCTAAATTATGGCGCCACCTCAGCTCTAAAAAACAAAAAAAACTGTTGACTCCATTAAAATAGGCGAAAGGGTCGTTCGCGACAACCTGGACATCGCAAATGAATTCGATGTATACTTCCATTCTGTTTTTTCAAGGTCCCCTCCTTATGACATACCCACTTTTAACATGGCAGATATCAGCGCAGAATTTATAACATTTGAAGGCGTTTTTTCGATGCTCCTCAAATTAGATCCAAAATGCTCTTGCGGGCCAAATAACATACCCAATGCTTTTCTGCTCCGCAACGCTGAATCATTAGCTCGCTTTCTGGTTGCTATTTTTCGCTTATCTTTCTCAACTGGCATTGTCCCTTCAGAGTGGCTTGTCGCTCGTGTTGTACCGGTGTTCACATAACACATTGCTACCAAATTACTGGCCCATATTCCTGATAAGCTCTGCTTGTAAGCTCATGGAGCACATAATTGCTAACTACATAGTTGATTTCCTAGATAAGGGGAACATCCTTTCCCCTTTCCAGCACGGGTTCCGGATCGGCTTGTCCTGCACCACTTAATTAATCTCCACTATTCATTCCTTCTCTTCTGTGATTGATGCATCGGGCCAAATTGACGTAATATTCCTTAACTTAAGTAAAGCTTTCGATAAAATCTCACTCTGGACTAATATTTAAACTAAACAAACTCGGCTTTCCTTGTTCGCTTGTGAAATGAATTATATCATACCTTGAACTTCGCGAACAATTTGTTGATTTAAATGGCTTTCACTCTGATACCCTCCCCGTTGTTTCCTGCGTCCCCCAAGGCAGCGTGCTCCGGCCGCTGCTCTTTCTCATTTATATTAATGATATACCAACTTTTATTAACCAGGACGTCAATATTCGTCGATTTGCAGATGACTGCTTGCTTTTCAAAAGTATTAAAGATGTTGACGATCAGGTCTCACTAAACGAAAGTCTCGATGGCGTGCTCACATGGTGCAACCTGTGTGGCATGACACTAAACCCAGAAAAAACAGTGTTCATGCGTATAACTAACAAAAAGAACCCTTTTGATTTCCACTACACAATAAACAACACCCCTGTGAGATTAACAAATAGCTTTAAATTCCTCGGTGTAACGATTACTGGAAACCTGTCCTGGTCGGCTCATGTTGACAATATTTGCGCTTCGGCTAGAAGAAAACTGGGACTCTTAAAACATAAACTTAAACACTCCCCGCCCAACGTTAAATGGTTGGCCTATAATACGTTAATCCGATCGCGCCTTGAGTACGCTTATGTGGTCTGGGACCCGCATACAAAAAAAGATATTGGCGAGCTCGAACAAATTCAACGGCAAGCTGTTCGGTTTATTTATAACCGTTATCAAAGACACGATTCCCCTACCACTTTAATGCAGAACAACGGAATTCTAACGCTAGAATCCCGAAGAAGAATCAACCGAATAAAATTCCTTGCCGATCTTCAGAACCGCAAACTTCGCATTGACCGATCAATATATCTGACCTGTCTTTCTTCCCCACCCACCAGGCAATACCAACCCTTTAAATTTACCCCATTGTTCGCCCGCACAAACACTCATAAATACTCATTTTTCCCGCGAACAATATCCGATTGGAACAGTCTTCCTGCCTCTGTGTTCACTTCGTCTAATCTGCATCCATCAATTGATCAGCTTTTTCACAAGTAGAAATTTTTTTGCCGTTTGACATTTTTATTGGTGTTTTCTAAGATAGAGATTGTATAATTACGTTTTGCCTGATATGCTATGTTTTTATCTTTCCATTCCTGCTTGGGCCTAATTCTGGCCTCCAGTATTGTCTAAATAAATAAATAAATAACGCCCAATTTCACTCGCAACGTTTAGCCTAGAGCCTTGCGAGCGTACAGTAGCAACACCTGTCAATAAATATTGAAGAATTATATGAGGATATCCGCATTATGCCACTTACAGCATGAATTAACAGATTTCCTACGAGAAGCATAGTCAGAGAAACTGCACATCAGCTTGACTAACCATAAAATCACTTCTTAAAAGTGGTACTTTTTACATGTACAGCTTGTTTTGGCGAAACTTTCGGGTCTTTAGCTATTGGATAAAATGAAAGTCACAGTTGTAACTTGAAATCTAAGCATTGGCGCAACCTATTCTGGTAGGGTGAAAGATTCACAGTTGAATGAAAACGTGAGATCGCGGACCAAACTTTCTTTCCCCTCTTCCTCTCTGTTTTTTACCTGTTTAATTAAACCCTCGCTTGGCGATCAGATTTTTCATCTACCGTTGTAACTTCAGCCTTGAGAAAATTGCGCAGCTTACGAGCACGGGAAGTCTACACCAATATTCCAATTAGGTGCTTTTGATCGCCCATTTGTAAAATATACACAAACCAGTAAATCAAAATACAACCAAAGTAAATTTAAATGACGTGCCAACAGAGTACAAATTATGGCGACGGAAGGTTTTTAGCGATGTCCAGTTTTTACACCTCATTACTTACCATGCATGTTGAAACCCTGGCCCTTAACCAAGGCCCAAGAAGACAAGTTAAACTTCGTGTCTGATGTAGTTACACGACTCGAATCAAACCATACAGCCCTCCTTGAATCTCTTAATCAGATCTTGCAGAATCATATCACTATGAAGAATGACATAGAATTACTGAGCAAACGGGTTCTAGCGCTCGAGTCAAGAACTGGTTCAGATGCGTCCCCCCATCAAACTCAAAACTATGACCAAAACCTTTCTTTTACGCAGTGTAAAATTGACGATCTGGAGAACCGGTCACGGCGCTCTAATGTGTTATTCTTCGGCATCGACGACACTGACAAAGCTGATTCTCGGGATGTGTCTGAAGAACTCGTTAAAAAATTTTGTGCCGACAAACTGGAGATCACCGTAACATCCATCGTCAGAGCGCACAGGTTGGGCAAGTTTTCTGCGGACAAGAAGCGTCCGATTATAGCAAAATTTTTCAACGAGAAAAGACGTAGAAACTGTTGTAAGCCGTGGCATTAAGTGAAAGGACACAACGTTTGGAATCTCGCGTGACTATTCTGCATCCGTTCGTGACGTTCCCGTAAGCTTCTTCAATTTTCAAAAACAGTTAAAAAGCAGGGTGACCGTGTTCGGCTCGTATTCACCAAACTCTTGATTAACGACGACGCCTATGTTTGGGATGCTGGTAAAGGCCAGGCTGTTCGTTTAAACCACAACGAAAGGCGCGAAGTTAACTCTGAAGCATCTCCCCCCACGAGCGAATGACGTGACAGTTTGTTTAGTCCCATTCCAAATCGTTCACAGCAGTTATCAACACAAAATCGCCTGTCTTTTAGTACCGGTGTTTGTTTTCTGTACACTAACATTAGGAGTGTCTTATCAAAAAATGTCGCCCTGTCTTCTCTTCTTGATTCATGTTGCGCAGCTATACTGGTATTAACAGAAACGTGGTTGAACGACACGATTCCTGATAGCAGCATTCTTGTCAGTGGATCAGACTTCAGCTTTTTTCGCTGCGACAGACTAAACCGAAGGGGAGGGGGTGTTCTTATAGCGGTTAAAAGAGAATTCTTTGCCGCTCCTATCATATTCAATTCGTTTCTTGAATGTATTTTTGTTTCCATGAATTGTGACGCGTTTCGTGTAATATTTGCAGTTTTACCGCCCTCCTGATATGTCACCCTCATTCACAGCTGAACTTCGTAAAATCCTCGATGAAACTACCATGCGTTTTCCTAATTCAGTGTTATTATTTCTTGCGATTTGAATTTCCCGAGCATTAACTGGCCTGCACTATCCGTAGCATCCAATGAAATCGACGCAAACGCTTTTCTTCAGACCTGCCTTGACTTCTCGTTAACTCAAATAATTAACTCCCCAACTAGTTGTAGAGCGAAGTCTGCAAATATCATTGACTTAATACTTACCAACCATCCCGACCTTTGTTCCAATATTACTATCTTAGACGGCCTGTCGGATCATTTCATTATAACTGGTAGCATTACTCGTCCCTTGAATTCCAGAAAAACCACCAGCAAAAAAATCAGGTGCTACGCCAGAGCCGATTTTTATGCCATGAATACTGAACTGTCTCATTTCTCCGACCAGTTCTTGAATACTTACCACTCACGCTCCACTAAAAAAAATTGGCTCATTTTTAAAAAAAACATTTATCAATGTGACTGAGTCCTGCATTCCGGTCTTAACCATTAAAAACGGTTGCGCAGTGCCTTGGTTCACCCGCGCACTGCGCCGCTTAAACAATAAGAAAAAGCGCATTTTCAGGCAAGCAGATAAAAACAGACACTCGGTTTCTTGGCTGCGCTATAAAGAGTGTGACAAGCAGTACAATCACTTCTTAAATCTACTCGTCGCAATTTTTACTCTCACGACCCAACATCCATTATAAGTAATAACCCTCGGAAATTCTGGCACGTAATTAATCCTAAAAGCTACCCTGACATAATAATTGTAGATCATAACGGCCAAACTGTTCCGGAATCTGAATGCGCGCAGATACTCAACAACTCATTTTCGTCGGTTTTTACTTGCGAAGACGTTACTTCATTACCGATCACAACTGCTTTCATGGAGGTCACGATGCCTGAAATCGTCATTACTGAGGGGGGAATCTTATCTTTACTCAATAAACTTAAAATTTCATCAACATGTGATCATATGGGCATTAACAATACATTACTAAAAAATACTTCCTTAAGCATTGCTTTAGTACTAGCAGCACTTTTCACTCAGTCATTATCTGAGGGTTCAGTCCCGTATGACTGGTGTATAGGGAAAATTGCACCCTTCTTCCAATACGGAGATCGTTCTTCACCACTAAACTACCGACCAATATCTCTGACTAGCACCATTTGTAAAATTATCGAGCATATCATGCATTCTCAAGTTATTAAGTACCTGGAGGATCATAACACCATTTTAAAATTCCAACAGGGTTTCCGCAAAGGTTACTCGTGCGAGACCCAATTGGCTGGATTTACTAACGATTTATATACTTCAGTAGACTCCGGGTTGCAAGTCGATGCAGTCTTAGATTTTTCTAAAGCCTTTGATCGCGTTCCTCACCATAGACTACTCCTCAAGCTATTTAAATTTAACCTACATCCCGACGTTCTGGCTTGGATTAAAGATTTCCTCACTTCTAGACTGCAGTTTACATTTGTCAACAATCACTCATCTGCTTTCGCTCATGTAACATCAGGGGTCCCTCAAGGTAGCGTATTAGGCCCAATACTTTTTCTAGTTTACATTAACGACCTTCCCTCGTGTGTATCATCCCGTGTTCGCCTATTTGCTGATGACCTTGTAATTTACCGTACCATTTCTTCTGATTCCGACCGTTGCAGTCTTCAATCTGACCTAGATACTATTAACTCTTGGTGCTTAAGATGGGTGATGCGCCTTAATTAATCCAAAACAAAGCAAATGTCGTTTTCAGGTGGAACCCCCATTTTGCAACTTCTTGTACTATAAGTCAAAATGCAATAGAAGTAACGAACACGTATAAATATCTTGGTCTTCATTTCAGCAATGGTTTAACATGGCACCACCATATTAACGTTATCCTTGCCTCAGCAAACCGCTCTTTAGGACTACTCAGGCGTAATCTAAAACAAGCCCCATCTCATGTAAAAACACTTGCATATGTCACCCTTATTCGTCCAAAAATAGAATATGCCTCTGCAATCTGGGATCCTCATCAATCATATCTTACAAATAACCTAGAGTCATTACAGAACCGTGCTGCTCGCTTCATCTTTTTTGATTATACTACATTTTTAAGCGTCACAACATTAAAACAGCGAGCTGAACTTGATAAGTTATGCGTTCGTCGCGCTCATGCTCGCCTGTCCCTTTTCCATAAAATGTACTTCCACCCAACACTTTCTTTAGGACTACTCAGGCGTAATCTAAAACAAGCCCCATCTCATGTAAAAACACTTGCATATGTCACCCTTATTCGTCCAAAAATAGAATATGCCTCTGCAATCTGGTATCCTCATCAATCATATCTTACAAATAACCTAGAGTCATTACAGAACCGTGCTGCTCGCTTCATCTTTTTTGATTATACTACATTTTTAAGCGTCACAACATTAAAACAGCGAGCTGAACTTGATAAGTTATGCGTTCGTCGCGCTCATGCTCGCCTGTCCCTTTTCCATAAAATGTACTTCCACCCAACACTTCACAGCGATTTCTTTCAGCCTCCATCAGCCATTTTTCCCCGCAGGGATCATCCCAACAAAGTTAAGCGCCCACTGTGTCACTCGTCCTTGTATGCACACTCATTCCTTCCCCACACCATATCTGACTGGAACGATTTACCCTCACATATAGCAACTCAAACTGACATTACTAAATTTCAAGAACTGCTTCGCCAACCGTGATGATTTGAATTGTACTGTTTTTTGATATGCATTATTGTGCACCCGCCGCTCTTCTCTTTTTTGCCCTTCATCGTTTTTCTGTATTCAACTGTACTTAACTAATTCCGTAGAGCAATTTCCTTGTCACCGTCTTGCGCAAGCGCAATCCGTTTATTCGTTCAAAATATTTTTAACACATTGTATTCCTGCCATATTTTGTAGAATTAAATTTGCTTTCTTTTTCTTTTTTTTTTCTTCTCGTTCATTTCTATCTTCTTTTTTTGAACCCAGGTTTTCTTGCTTTTTTCTACTTTTTTCTATTTTGTCTAATACTGCTTGAACATGTGGTTTCAGTGCGTGTATGCCCCCCCCCCCTATGTAATACCCTCATTAAGGGCCTTTAGGGGTAATATAAAATAAATAAATAAATAAAAATAAATAAATAACACCAGCATGTTGAAACCCTGGCCCTTAACACCTTAAAATCATTGTCTTTTATGTCATTTCACGTATATTTTTAGGTAAATGTTTCTTATTTACTATCACTTCGCCCTCATAAAACAACTTTTCCTTGGTGCTCTTTGCCCTTATTCGGCCTTGCGCCATAAAAACCCTACCATCATCAAACTGTGGCGACGGTACAATGTAGGCCGCAAATAAGGGAAAACACGTCTGTATGCGAGTTGTCCCGAATACGAAAGTGCTTAGTTGTTCTTACCACACATGTATTACGCTGCAAAACGTTACGACTACGGAACATTTATTTTCCTTATTTGCATAAGATGAACAAGCGCAAAACAGGTGGAATAGTCCAAATCTGGGTGGTTGGTTACTTAAACACCTACGGTCTCGTAGGCGCAAACATCCATGGGGGGGAAGGCTCCGACGTGAGTCTCTAACGTAAAGTTTAATTTCTCTATCGCTGTATATACCTGGTGAACTTTGAAGTAAGTGTCCTACTGCTAACCCTCTTCTTGGAACTGTCAGGGACCCGGCGACAACTGATTCGGATACGCTAACAAAAACCGGCTGCTCCTCACTTGACGAATGGAGAGTCTAACAACATAGCTTATGTTTCATACATATTTCCTAATACATTTCCCCACTGAATGCTCTCAAATCACTGTACCTACCCGCAGTTTCCTTAATCCAGGAATTTAGAGAGAGCGCAAGCGAAGTTTCAAGTTGGGAAACGTCCGTAAATGGTCACGGTTATCAACAGATTGACATTAGTTTCTCGTGTGCAGGAACTTCATCCTTATCCACAGCCTGTGTGATGAAGGCTTTGTATATAGGGTGAAGAGCTTCTCCCATAAATTTTCAACAGCTCTATTTTGCGAAGGCCGGGTTCATTCTCTACCTATATCAGCCATATTTGGCTTCTTAATCATTCAAAATAAAAAAAAATGCATTCTCCAAGAGCATACAAGGTAAGCTTAACTTTAGTACGCAATTTCAAGAAAGCGCGTTTTTTAGGATATTATGCACATAACAATGACGAAGTGGGAAAGCGAATGCACATTAGAAGCAGGTTTTTGGTGAGAAAGAAGGATAACACAGGATGATGTAGCACCATCATCCAGCTCTTTCGTTCTTTTTGACCAAGATTTCTTTTACCACTTCAAATGTGCTCCACCTACTAGCCCCCGATGATTCTCTGGAAACATAATGAGACATTGAGCTATTTCTTTAAGCCGTGCGATCAGTTAAGCAGAACCTTCGTAATTTATTACGAGGTCAAGAGCCGGAGAAACTTGTATGTCGCTTTAGCTTCACATTTAGAAGTGGAACACGTATGCAACCTTGATTGGGTTCTCGCGCTCATAAGTCCCGTAATGGCGACTCAGGTGAAGGCCGGCGCAATAGGGCGCCTGTATTGTCAGTACAGAGTTATCTCCTGCCAGCCCAGCGGCCGTCTCGGGGCGTTGCACGCATTAGCAAGAGACCCACGAGGAGGCTAGGAATTTAGAATTACTGACACTCAGCCAAACGCAAGTACGATAACCATATTCTGCTTCCGCGTTGTCAACTTATCGTATCACCACGCGGCGTTGCACGCGCCTGCCCCGCGGTGGGTTTATCGTCAACAATTCCGCCTTTTATAACATTGCCTATCGCGTCAGCTGATATGGTGAAACAGCCACTTTCCTATCGCTGTCAATGTACTTCCCCTCCGGCTAACCTTTTCCTGCTGCTGCCTGCTGGATTACTCGCCACAGGGCAGCGCCACTTACGAGAGAGTGTGTAAATGATTACCACGTTTCTCCATCCTTCGAAACGTGAAGGTCCTGCACCTTCATGTTTAGGGCGCACAGGAAACATGGTTTCTTCGCTGATCCGTGGTGTTGCGCGCACCGATGTACATACCTCAGGTGTCGCTTCTGCTCGCATTGGAAAGCGGCTGGCACGGCCGGCAATGTTATAGGCGGCGTTGTCTCAACCCTGTTCCTTCCCATTTCCGACACGGGTGGCCCCGCATACACACAATAACCGTCTGCGAAGTTTGTATTACGACTGGAATTAATCGCATTTGTCTCTCATTTTCCTGCACACGTGGGCACCTTATTTGAAGTATATTTATCCTAATTGTAAAAATTCTATTTCGGGATTACTCGTAAAACGTTTTAACGGTGGTTATTAATTGCAAAGCAAAATTTGGCTATTACGTGTTTGACTCCAAGATATACACACATCAAAAGCTTCTATACAAGCAACAATTTTCACGCCTTATTATAAAACAGCAGAAAGACATTTTCTGTCGGTGCGCCAACGTACAAATGTTAAGTGTATACTGACAGGCCGGGACTGAATGCACAAATGTTTTTTCACGGGAAAGAAAATCATTTTGGACGTGTCCCAACCCACCGTTATTCGGCTTTTCCAGTCACTTTCGTACGTTTCCCCGGTATTTTTAGCAGGAGAACCGATCAATTAAAAACGTACTTCAGAGTTGGCAGAGTACAACATTCTCCGACAACGCTTCAAGCCCCTCTCATTCTTTGAGAAGTTTCTCTCACAATTTAAGAAGTTCAACAACGTTAGTTTATGATCGACGGCAAGCGGCACGTCACGAAATGGAGGGTCGTGTTTGGCATACTAGATATTTCTGGGAGCCCTGGGTGTGTGGCAATTGCATACGTTCTGGAAACGGTCATAGAACTGTGTTAACAGGAGGGCTCTTTAGGCCGACACAAATCCGTCCTTCGTAGGCTTAAACACGAAGCCTGAAAGAAGAAAAATGGGTTAGGAAGGTGCTGGAATTGGAACCGGGGACAGTACCGCCATGTCCCCTCAACCTAAACCACCGAACCGAAGTCCCGAAACGTGCGGGGTAGCAGTGGTGGGGCACAATGACATTTGCAGCGAATTGGAAAGAAAAATACGCATCCCATGGTCGCAATCAAACATGGGTCCCTCACGGTATGAAACCGGCATCTATCCGATTGAGCTATCATCGCAAAACAGAGCGCACAGCATTTCCTTTGGGTTCTTAGCGCGGGCGTTGGCTTTGGACTTCGACGCGGGTTCTGGCGCGTGCTAACGCGGTTCATTTTGGGAGAGATGTGAAATGCTGCGGACGAAACAGTCCAGGCCTGCCAGTCGTGGGGAACATTAAGCGGCAAGTTGAGAAATAAATGTGTAGTGATGACATATGGAGCAGAGGAGACTTGGAGCCATACTAAAAACTTGAAAGCAAACTTAGGTGGGATCAACACGCCATGGAACCAATAATGGTTGGAGTAACACCTAGACACAGGAAACAAGCTTTCTGGATGAGAGAACAACCTAAAGTAGATGATACCATAGTTCAAATAAAGATATAGAAATGTAGTGGGGCAGGCCACGTAATTAGGGGAAATGACAATTGGCGCACTACAAGGCTGACAGAGTGGACACCGAAAGACGGGTATAGAAAAAGGTGAAGGGGAATTACTCAATACAGGAATGAAATCAGAAAATTCGGAGTCGAAGAACAGACTGGAGCATCGCCTGACAGGAGCGGCTGGAGGTCGATGGGAAAGGCCTAGTGATGCAGGGCACCTATTGAGAGCCTGCAAATGCAAGAGTCGGGTCTCCGACGAGTAGGGAGGGGCCGCCAGCTCTGCTGTTTGTCCACCCATACACCGCTAGTGCAAGCACAGCCTATTTTTGGTAACGCCTCCGTGGAAGCCAAAGCCAAAGATACGAATACAGTTATTTATTGGAACTTCACACGCGGCACGCTGTTCACGCTTGTCACCACGCGGCGCCTTCGCCCTGTATCATCATCTCGCTCGGTGTACACCAAAGACAGGGCGCAACAATGCGGACATACAAGAATATATTGGCAGAACAGAAAGAGCTCGCTCAAATTAATTCACAGTTTTTCTCCTTCACAATCGGCTCACTCAAACTCAGACTCAAAAAGCTGGTCCATACTGAAAATCCCTCTTACGCACTCATCGCATACCCATTTTTAATCGTACTCACCTGTACTCAAACTCATTACTCCTCACGAGTACTCGTGCTCAATCTTGACTCACCTCTACTCAAATAATCTGTGCTCATTTGTTCTCGTGGTCAAAAAAAGTGCAGCTCAGCCACCCTTGCCCGGGATTCCACTATGGCAACGCCGTGACGTCCGGTTACCGAGGATGGCAGCACCCACGATGAAAGAATGAAGAGAATGAAGAGTGTTTTCCCTTAACACCTAATTTTACCTTACTTTAAGGGGCACGGCAAAATGCGCAAAAGCCGTGCAGCACGTCGCGACTCGAGTGCGCAATCAAACTCACACGCTTGCACTCACGATTACTGTACTCATGAGTAGTACTCGCATCTGCACTCACTCATCATCGTGCTCACATAATTTGTCCGTGCGTGTACTCACTTACAATCGCACTCACTATTTCTTGCGTCTATTTTCACTCATAAACGCACTCACTCAGAAGTTTCAGCACAAATGACTATACTCGCGAGTTAGTACGCCGACCTATGTACACTGCACAACTACTACACTCAAAACGTAGGAAAGGTTGGGCATACGTTACCCATATCATGTGCTCTGTTCAGCACATCAGCGTTATACCGGTGCTAGCCCAAACCCTCACGCCAAGACAAAAACCTTATTTTCATGATTATTCAATAGTGATTTGTTTGATATGCATGTTTCTTTGTGCAGCGGTTTTTTTGTTTTTTTCTCAATTAAAGACGATAGTCTTTCTTAAGTTATTTAAACGGAGAAATTTGGTTCTGTCTGTATGTCTGTTTGTCTGTCAGTTGATTCAGCCACCCGGCCAAAGTGATGCATTAGCTGCGCAATAGTTTTATGTAGTCACAGCCACATATAAACGTTTAAGCCCGGGGGCAATGTCCATACTCGTCAACATTGTTGAACAAGAACAAAACATTACGCCAATATGAAGCAGAAAATCAACGCATAAAGCATATTTTCAGTGTCCCTTTATAAAAAATTATGTATGCTTGATTTTTGCGCTAGCAATTGAAATACTACACTTACTACATTCACTCTGTCGCCCACGCCACAATAGCTTCTAGCGGAATCTGAAGAAATCAAACGGAAACAGTTACGCAATGTTCCACTACAAAGGTACCACGTTCTGCTGAAACGCACCTGAATTAGGGAAAGGTGGTTCTATAAGTGTTGAAGTACGTTGCTTCGATTCACGCTCGCCACCGCCGTACGGCAGCGCTAGCATCGAGGCACCCGGCCTGGAGCAGGGGAACGCGGTAAATTTAAATTGACTTGAGCAGACCTCTTGGTATTTACCTTCCGAGGAGCGCGGCGGAAGAGGAACAGCATGAGAGGTGAGCGGGAAAGCGAAGGGAGGCATTTACTTGGCAAATGTCGATGAAACACCATTGTCTTTTGTTGACATTTGCAACGAAAGTAGATGCGCTGCCACTTTTTTTTGTCTATGATGAGATCAGAACCAAATTGTACATAGCTTGCGCTGTGCTTTTTCGCACGCATTTTATTTTATGCGTCTTCCAGTGTCTTTTCGTGGATTTTATACCGTTTAAAATAACGTTTTGTTGGCTTTGCCTGCCAAGGTTACACCTTGGCTATGAAGAGCGCCGTAAGGCAGACCTCTATTACAATGTTCATCACGTGGGGATCCCGAGCTTTCACCGAAATCTCCACAGACGAGTGCTTTCATTTCCCGCTTCCATGACAAAACGGCTGCCGTTACCATGATGGCGCTTTGTAACTGAGGCCCAGCAGAAAAAAAATGTGTATCTACTTAACGGCAACGGGAGATACATCGCATGGCGTGATATTGTTACGTATTTTTCAACAGTAGAGTTCATAAATTTTCATTTGGTACTTCTTCGTAGTAGCCCCTACCGGGTAGGTATTTTATTGAATGAACCCGCCGCGGTGGCTCAGGTGGCTAAGGCCGTTGCGCTGCTGAGCCGAGTCGCGGTTCGATTCCGGCCGCGGCGGCCTTAGTCTGATGGTAGGCGAAAAGCAAAAACGCCCGTGTGTACGATGATTTCGGCGCACGATAAAGATCCCAGTTGGTCAAAATGAATCCGGAGCCTGCCAATACGGCCGCGCCTCATAGCCTGGCTTGCAAAGTCGGCGCGTTAAACCCCACAATCAATCGAATCAATCAATCAATTTTATTGAATGGGATATGAACATATTAGTTCCACCGTTCAAACTTCAACCAGTATTATAGCAGTATTATAACTTCTATGAAAATTGTTAATAAACGTGTTCTGAACGCCGTTGTACTTGCTAAGGTCATGATAAAGTGCTTTAGGCTAGTAGCGTTAGCATTTTGATTGCATGATAGTCTAGCGGACATGCGCTACGTTTTTGCAACCTTTTTGGTCCTTTAAATAATGATAGCACCAAACAATAGCTGCATTGTCACCTGCCCATTACAAAGACCCTGAAGGATAACGGCTGCACCGGTTCGCGTGCGCGGATAACGATATACGTTAGGTCGTTGGACTTGACATTCACCTACAGGTGGCCGGAACGGAAACTGCATTTTGAATCGCCGTTTCAGAGCCCAGGCTAAAGAAAATCCAATGCCAGGTTGCAAAATTTTTCTTTCCCAAATCCCGCCTGTCCATAACACGAAGCTGTTCGTTCCTTTGCAAAGTCGCTGTGTAACGCTTCTAGCGCGGGGAGTTAAAAATCGAACACCAAGTGGAGCTTACAACTTTTGCAGCAAGTACGTCGGCCTGGAACATCACACCGCAGACGTCAAACGGTAATTGGAGGATTTTTCTAGCTTATAATTGAAAAATAACTTGTTTTTCCTTTACGACAACTACAGGGTAAACCGCCTTATAGTAGACGGTATTTGCTAACAAGAAACTACAAACGGTTTACCGGTGTCACTCAAAAGCTTCATTTCTCTAATAGAATTGCGGATGTAAAGACTGCACATTCACGTTGTTTCATAACTTGTGAGCCTGGACAAAAATGTCCGGGGCTACCTGGTGGAATTTTTTCAAAATACCTTAAACGTACCCAATATCATCGGTCGAAACGTAGTTTTTCAAATGAATACCGAAGAGAGTAATTCCTTGTGAATTATCACCCTTCACCGATATTTAAATCAAAAGGTGCAAAGCTCCGTTTTTATACAGTGCAAAAGCCCGCAAAACTTGAGACGGGGCTGAATGTGGTACACAGACGCATTGAAGTGACAAACTTAGGATACTCGCGTTTCGAGAAATTAAACTTTCAAAACAATCAGCTACACGTATAACACAAAAACATCTGAAAGAGATTACGCAGGTGTGCAAGGAAGACAAAAACAGCAAAGCTGTGGCCCCCCTGGGATCCGCTGTCAGTGGGGGGCCCGACGAGCGCCATACTCGGGATCTACCGCCCTTTGCCGTCGTTTAGCTGCGGCAGCTTCGCCGCGATAATCGGGGTTGGATCGTGCTGTCTAATATGTGCTGGAGCAGCGACACGACGGCGTTAGCAGCGGCGCCTGTTCTTCCTCGGGAAGTACGTACTGTTTCGATGGGCCCATGTTTTGCGGGAGTCTAAACAATCGGCTCGGTGTGGAGTCACAAGGCGCTGAGTGTCACCGACGGACCTTCTTTTATGCCGCGCGTTCCCCGAGTTCAGTTCAGACCGGCTACGAGGCTAGCCCTCGACGCTGCTGGAAGCTGGGCCCGACTAGAGTTGAGCCCTGCTGGGAGGCTAGGCCGGAAGGCTGCAGCATGCCCTCCGCTCTTAGCTGGTGCGTGCTGATATCGTGCTCTCCCTCCTCTCCAGGATTCACGGCGTGTGTCTGTTTTCTTTGAACTTTATGAGAACGCAACGAACCATTCTCAAGCTTAAGCATCTGTGCTGTTAAAACCCATTCGCTCGCTCCGTGTTGATATTACCCCAAAGCGCCACTACATTGACATTCCGAATGGCTTTAGAGGGTCGTGGCTCAGGGTGGCTCCAAGGGTTCATGTGCATCGCCACCAGTATCCCAAACAAAGGAAATCATCGTACTAGCAGACACTAAACAGAGACAAAGATAAAAGAGGCGACGAAGCAGCTTGTGTTTCGTCGCAACTTTTACCTTTGTCTCTGTTTAGTGCTCGCTGGTACGATGATTTCCTTAGTTAGTAACCAGCTCGCCCAACTTACCGCCTTAGATCGCCAAAAAAATTGAAGCATTCCTATGGCTAATTTTCTCCCAGAAAAGAACATAGTAATGCAAAACTAGAAGTCGTTTGTTAGTTAACCAGAAGTGCATTATCCAGAAGTGCAAATAATGGAAGATATACTGGGTGAATCCTCAAGAACAAGTGAACATCTCGTCCCGCTCTTTCGTGAACTTCAGCAGCCGGTTTTATTGCTGCCGCTTCAGATGCCTACAATATGGTGTTTTTCACACACGTCTGGCAGCGGGCGAAGTGTGCTTTGCGCTCTATTGGTCTCCATGGTTGCGACTCATAGCGGAAAAGTTGCTACACCTTCTAACGAAACGGCCGGAACCATAGGACAAGGTGATAAAAAGACACACAGAAAAGCTGTTACTCAGCGTTATTAGTTTGCTACTTCTCATTCATAGTTTTATCAGCGGCATTGACTGCCGGACACTCCTTTGGCATCGGGCCTGTATCACCACTCTGGCGCACTCAATATCATTCGTTCTATTTAGCCAACTTAATAGCGATGCGCGGCGGCCCACCATATTTTACGCTGGTATGTCTCAGACGCACTCAAGGTGCGTCTTACAGCACTCTATGTTCCAGTGTCTCACAGCGCAAACTTTTGCGGACATGGGCCATGTGTTATCTATGCAATAAGCACAAGAGCCAGTAACACGGGGAAAAAGATATTCACGACAAAGGGCTCTCACAGGGTCGTTTTCAAGGTTAGATTTTATTACAGGAATTTTTTGGTGAATTTAGTATGAAAACGACTTCGCTTCGATATAGTCAAGTACAGCAATTCATCGATATAACGAAATTGCTTTACTCGAAATATCTCTTTATTCGCAATTTCTTCTAATCCCAACCCAAACACATGCATTTTAGGCCGCATTACTCGAAGCGCACGAAGAGCTGCACCCGCGTATAGTGAAATGGCGAGCGGAAGCGTCGCCGAGCGGCGGCGACCCAGCGGCGAGATAGGCGGTCAACATGGCGAGTTAGCAAGCTGGTGTTTCGCCGGCGATTTTCTCGAACCGGTCATGCTCGATTCGTGCCATCCGAATTCAGACGAACGGTCCAAATGCGTGGTAGGGTAATTGAATTTTATTCATAAACATTGTTCAATGGCGTGGACGCGACGGTGCGCGAACACTGACACTGGAAGCGTAGAATTAGCAGTGTCGTCGACAGTGCGGCGCAGAAAAACGTTTGTTTTGTAAACTTTTCGGCTGCACACCTCGGGAAAAAATTGCCCAGTGGTCAGGCAAAACCATAGTGCAAAACCGGCCAGTTTTCATGATTCCGCTGTGTATCCACAAAGAGCGTTAATCGTTTTTTGAGCTCAACAAAAACAACCTCGGACTCGAGCCACGGAATTTGCGACGCTTTCCAGCGAGAAACTGTCGCACCACTCTGTGACCCCCTCCGCCTCCCCCCCCCCCCCCTATATATAAAAGTGGCTACCGACTTCTCCTCTATGTCGCTCGAGTCTACGAGGCGTTCGGACGCTAAGTCACTGCTTGGTCAAATCGGAGAAGGGGATTGTCGCGCCCTGCAAGAACACGAAACAGCCAAAGATCACCGCCTTTTTTGCACCTGAATGAAGATTTGCTTCACTGAATACAATATGTTTTGATTCCTCGTAGCTGTCACGAAATTAATTTTTAACTACTTTAGCTTTTCGCGAGTGGTCGCTTATATCAGAAAACCGCTTATAACGAAATTTGCAGGATATTAAAAGACGCCTCTCTAAGCTCCACCAATCTGATTCTGTCAGGGACCTCTGTGTAGACGTCAGTAGTGTCAGCTGCCTTCTAAAGGAATCATGCGATCAGATCAGGAACACTGACTCAAAGCAAACTCAGCCATCGAGCCTTGTTGTTGACGACCTAGACAACCGCATACGGCTCAATAACCTTATTTTTAAGGGCCTTCCTGAGACCAGTCGGGAAAAGTGGGCAGAAACTGAAAAAACGATTACCAAGTTTGTTGGCGAATACTTGGACATACACGTCGGTGAGATCGAGCGGGCACACAGAATAGGTGAATGGAAAGAGGGAACTGTCCGCCCTGTTGTTGTCAAATTTCTCAACTTTAAAGATAAACATAACATCCCAAAGAATGCATGGAAGATGAAAGACGTATTGTCGCCACGTGTATGGATTGAGGAAGACTTTTCGCCAAGAATGCAATAATAAGAAAACAGCTCAGAGACTTTGCCCACGCAACAAAGCAACCAGGTGAAAATACAAGGTACTTTCTGATAAGCTTCTCCTGAATGGCCGACTTTACCACCTCGACCCGGTAACTAATATTGTCGTGCCCTTGCCGAGGCGCGGAATCCCTGCTACGGAACAGAGTGCAGACACTTTTAGAGGAGTCAAGTGCCACGGCTGCTAAAGAAAAGTGACTGAAAAATCGTTCGTCTTCAAAGCTGTCAATGCTTCCTGGCGAATTTTTCGCAGCTTATTTAATAAACAGGACCTCCCATGCTCCTTCACTTAATCATGTTGGGCGGATATTGTGCTTGGATCTGAAACGTGGCTTTCCTCTGATGTTAGTGATTGCGAATTTTCATTGGCTAAAAACTTTTCTGTATTTAGGAAAGATAGAACAGTGTCTCGCGGTGGTGGTGTTATTGTGGCCGTTAAAAAGAATTTGCAAGCCCATTTAGTCGATACAATTTCATGTATAGGGATCCTATGGGTGATAGTACGCGTATCTGCCTCTGTACGTTGTGCTGTCGGGGTCTGCTACCGTCCGCCCGATTCTTCCCCCGTATTTATTGAGCACTTAAACGAATCGCTGTGCTTTATACAAAACAAGTACCCAAAATACCCAATAATTCTTGCTGGAGACTTCAATTACCCAGGGATTGATTGGCGGTCAGGCATACCACATGGCAGCACAAGAAAGCATGAATGTCAAGAATTTCTCGATGTGTTATCTTCCTTTAGTTTGAGTCAAATGGTCAGATTGCCTACGCGTGTCGACAAAATTTTAGATCTTGTGCCGACCACAGGACCAAGCCATATGCTTGTACACGTTTTAGATAACATCAGCGATCACAACATAGTGCATTGTGAGGTAACATTACAAAGCTGCAAAACGGAGAATAAAAAGAAAACAATTTTTGATTACAGCCGTGCGAACCGCGGCATGATAGAAACTGAATTGTTATCATTTTCCGCGCAGTACTTCACTTCCTTTGCTCTCAGAAATGTGAATGAAAACTGGCAAATTGTTCGCGATAAGCTTCTGGAGCTGAAAGAAAAATACGTTCCAAGAATCAGTATCACGTCATCGACGCAAAGCGCGTGGTTTACGACCGGCGTTAAACGCTGCATCAATAAGAAAAAAGCGACTTTATTCCAAGGCCAGACGATCTGATTCAGCCGATGACTGCAAGCGCTACAAAGAACACTCTAAACTGTGCAAAGCAGAAATCGAGGCAGCCTAAGGAAAAATTTTTCAACAACGATATAACAAACCTACTGCAGACCAACACGAGAAAAGTTTGGAAAGTGATAAATCCAAAGCACTCATCATCATCGTCCATACCATTGTCTAAAAACGGTACAGACCTTTCCTCATCAGAGGCTGCAGAGGAATTCAATTCTGATTTTTGTTCTGTGTTTACGAATGAAAGCCCATTACCAGCCACTCTTAATATACAGTCATTAGATTCAACAATGGATGACTTGCTTATCACTCAGGATGGTATTGCTGCAGCCATTGATAGACTTCCGACCAACTCTGCACCAGGCCCCGATGAAATATGCACCAAACTACTAAAAATGACTAGAGTGGTCGTATCCCCGATCTTAGCTGCTTTATTTCAGCAATCGATAGACACAGGATGCGTACCGTTTGCTTGGAGAATTGCCCGTGTTATCCCATCTGCAAGTCAGGCGACCCATCTGTGCCTCTTAATTACAGACCGATTTCCTTAACCAGCATAGTTTGCAAACTTCTAGAACCCATAATATCATCTGCCGTTATGAGCTACCTAACAAAACACAGCTTCTTTTTTTCTAATCAACATGGTTTTTTGAGAGGCCGTTCTTGTGAAACTCAGTTATTCGAATTATTGACTGATCTCCATAATGCAGTACATTCGCCCTCACAAATAGATGCTATATTCATAGATTTCGCAAAGGCCTTCGACAAGGTCCCTCACATCCGCCTAATGGAAAAACTTACTGCTCTTAATTACAACACTAAGGTTAACAGGTGGATTAAGAACTTCCTAACCCATCGGTTTCAGTCAGTAACCATTAATGACCATTCCTCCTCTTTAGCTCAAATAACTTCCGGAGTTCCACAGGGCTCAGTCTTGGGTCCTATCCTATTTTTAATATATATCAGTGACATTAACACTAATATCTGTTCTACTATCCGATTATTTGCGGATGACTCCGTCATTTATAAGCAATAAAAAAACCCCAAGATTTCTTATAATTGCAAGCTGACCTTAATCAACTGACGAAATGGTGTAGGGATTGGCAGATGGAAGCAAAATGTGCCCAAAACTAACGCCATAACATTTACCAAAACTAGCGCGTCTGAGCCCCGTCACTATTTTCTCAATAGTATGCCTGTAGAAACCGTAACTATGGTAAAATACTTGGGGGTTCCACATAACGTCTGATCTAATCTGGAATCACCATATCGATAAAATAATCAGCAAAGCTTCTAAATCACTCGGATTTATTAGGCGCAATCTGCACTCAGCTAACACATCCACAAAGCTTCTGGCCTACCATACACTTGTTCGATCAAAGATTGAATATGCGGCGCTAATCTGGAACACCCTACCAGTCGTATCTCGTAAATAAACTTGAAGCACTCTAAAATAAAGCTCCCCGATTCATTCTCAGGAACTACTCACGAACATCAAGTATAACAGAAATGAAACAAACCCTGAACTTACCACCTCCACAACAACGCCGGCTTCATAGTCTTTTATCGGTTTTTCATAGGCTACCACAGCCGGTCTTCTTTCGCTGGCTCGCACATAAGACCCGCTGGTCGCGTTTTTCCCCGTTTAGATCATGCATTCAAAGTTCAACCAATATTTGCGCGTACCAACCTATTTTTCTTCTCGCCACTTACTTGCTATTCGTTACTGGAATCAGCTCCCAGATAACATCGTCACCCTCATTAACCACGACTCATTTATCAAAGAGTTACAGTTATTCCTCAATGTATAAATCATTTTTCAGTGTTTGTGTCATTTTTGAACCTCTTAGATTGGTTCAATGTTCGATGTTTGTGTCATTTTGAGCCTGGGTCATTTTTGAACCCTCGCATTTTAGAAATTGGATAACTTGTATGCGCCTTTTTGTGTACCCTTTTTTTGCAACTATGCATTTCGACATGAATGTGTTTGTATTCGCATTTATGGGTGTTGCTGTTTTTCATGTTGCAATGTGTTTTCTTTTTCACTGCGACCCCTATGTAACGCCCGTAAGGCCTTTAGGGCAAAATGAATAAAAAAAAAGGCAATTGCTAGTACCAGTTATGTATTGATGTTTTGCTTGAAAGGTGCCCAATGCTTCCTTTTGGCGGAACAATATTGCAAGCGTGAAGTGTTGTACCAGATGTAGCATTTTAAAATCGCTTTGCCAACATAAACTTTTTTTACGGATTCTTGTAGGTTTTGGCCGACGGGACTGAATCGACGTACGGGCGCACAGACCAAATTTTTTCGGGTTCAAATTTGGCGCAAATCACACGCTGCCTACCCCTCCGCTAACACTATAGTGCGCGCATACCTTCGTGTGGTATTGCGGTGTAGAATAGCATTACTTTCCGACAAAATGGGACGCAATTATCAAGAGTGTGTTAAATCTAACGAGCTCACATTTTACCATAGTCCTTTATTTACCATGTTGTTTCGGCCTGCCTGCTTACTAGCACGGTGCCAAAGAACAATAGCTCAAAAAACTCCTAATCTAGACGATCCTTATAGTGATATGTGGTTTGGTTGAAACTCACACGAGTATAGATGTACGGCTCCACTAGAATGTCGTTACCGCCCACGAAAGCTGTGATCGGCACTGAGGCTACTACCGCCGTGTGAACTGAACACTGAAGCCGCGGCACTGAGATCCCAACATCTGTAGGTCATCTGACGCAGGTGCTGTACGATTTGACGCTAAAAATGTCTTTGCCCGGAGAGCCCGCTAAATAAAGTACAACCACATATTCCTAAACAACCTAGAACTGAATACTAAAAATAGCACGGAACCAGTGACTGGTGCTAGTGTTATTTGATGTAGGAGAAACTTGGCACCTTGATTAACGTCTGCATAGATATATTAGGCCGGCCCAGCTAGCCATAGAAATCTGGAGGATGGCAGGAGCCATTTAGTATAGAAACACGCTTCGTTCATCCGAAATAGCTTGTGTTAAAGGGCTAATAGCTAAAATAAAAATATATATAACCTTTTCTATTCTAAAGAAAGGTGCACGCGAAGCTTCATCTCAGTGAAAACGTCCGAAATCTAAACGTATTCACCGCGAAACAGCTACAACAGTACTTCGGCCGAAACGCAAAACCATCAGTGGACCAAAACAAACCCGTCTCTTTCCGCTAAGTTTTCACAGAACAGAAATGTTTGCTATTCGTTATTGCAGACCATTCGCATGCGAATATCCGTAACGGTTGTGTTCTTCGGTGGATGCCCGGTTTTTCGCAGAGCGAAACACGACCAGCCCACCCATTGCGCCCTACAGGTTAAATTCCCGACGGGAGCGAGCGGCCGCACGTGCGATTTCCGCGACGCGAGCGACGACGCTGATCGGCTCCCATTATGGTGTGACATTGCCCGACACTTGTGCGCGCTTGCTCGCGTCAGCTGCGAACGGCGAGCGAGGGCTCCTCCTGAGAAGGGAATCCCCGAGAGGGCTTTAATCTCTGTTTGAATGTGTATGCACGAACAGGGCCACAGGCAACACTTCATCCAAGGCCAACCCCCCGAGTGGGTATAATTGCCCAACAGCCGAGGGCATCACATTGTCGTCGTCGTCATTAACGCTTATGAATAAATTGGGTTCTAGTGCAAGGCGTTTCGCAGCGCGCTACCACCCACGGCGCGATTCAGCCAATACTATAGTTGCTTGCAAAGGTGACTTTGGTAGGGCCAATAATGGCATAAACTGGTACCAGGTACACCATCCTCGTTGTACAGTGGCTACACAGAGGAGGGAATAAAAGTTGATGATGACAATTGATGTGATTGAGGTGCAATAATGAAAATGCGGAACTTAACTGGACTCCGCCTTCGCAAGCTACAATCACTTGAAGAGTCCGTTTATCATTTTATTTGAAAATCAGCTAGAATTGAGGACAAATAAAAAACAGTTTACTTGAAAGTGAGCTAAAATTGAAGACAAATAAAAAGTGGTTCTTAATTATATTCGTGATATAGTATTTGGGAGTAATGGATTGGATTAAAAACCAAAAACCCGCTTGAGCGTGTGGGTTAATAAATTGAAACTCTCGATCAGGGGAACCACATAGAAGAAATAAAAAATTGCTTCCCGGTGATCATCACGAGGTAGTATGGTGAGTAAGAAATTAGGTTAAAATAAAAATTGATGCCGCAAGGATGTGTGGGGTACCAAACTAAAGGTTTCGACAAGGAGAATCACGTGAAACAAATAACAATGGTATCCAGATGATCAGTACTAGTTATAAGTAGTCAAACGTCGCAAACTTACTGCAGATGTTACAACGGTAGCACATAAAAAATTGTGGTGTCAAAGACAAGGTATTAAGGGCGAACTACGCACAGCATCGTAAGATTATTATCTCCTGTTGTAAGCTCATGGGGGCAGTAAAACTAATGATTTTTATGTCGGGAGATCGGTGCAGCTAAAGCAAACACGTGCCGCTGAATGATAGCGAGTTTATCTTTGAAGGATGGCAATATTCAAGCCCCTTCGTCTGGTGCTTCAGAGGAAACGATCACGCTTGCTGGCTTTTGACCTGGCAATCTTTAAAATGGGGTGTGGTAGACACGCTGCGGCTTGCAATGTATATAAAAAGAGCGCATACCCACCAAAACTAACGCTAATGTGCAGCAACAAACACAAGATAAATATTGAGACACAGCAAACTTTTCCTAAAGGTCGGGAAATGTCGATATGCGCAGCCAGACCATCTTTCTTCCGCCCTTGAGTAACTTGTATAGTTTCCTCTTTCTTTTGTCAATAAGGTTGATTTGTCGGGGTCACCAACACTATGTATACCTTTTTCTTCGCAATTTTCACATGACTACCTACCAAACAGTTCAGCAATTCACATGTTGATGTGGTTTTCACTGCCACAATTCCGTTTGCTCCTATAAATTACTTGCTGGAACACGGAGGGCACCTATAGTAATCGGAGACCATTCGCATGCAGGCGCAGATTGTGTCGTTGATTTTACATAAGAAACTTAGTGTTGATATTCCGTCTGTTAGTACCTTGCGCCAATACTAAATGAAATATTTAAATGGCTCAGTGCATCGGATATTCACAAACTGGGGTATAAAAGTACACTGTGAATCGCAAGAGCTGCACCCAGCTCTCCACGCGGCAGGCGGGGTTTTGTTTCTTCTTTATCTTCGCTACCGGTATCTCGGGGAAGAGATATTTGCGGAAGGATATAGTTACGAACGACACTATAGTGTTTAAAATAAAAGGTAACCCGCTGCCGCATACTAACTTATAAGGATGAGGATATCAAATTGCTCAATAATGTTCATGCGAAAGCTTCTTATGGCAAATACCACACAACACCAACCACTAAATTTCGGTATGTCGACAAGAATGCCTAACTGACAGAGCTAGCTATTTTATTTGTTATAATATAGTAAATGGAAAATATTGGTGAAAAGAGTCAAAGTAAGTCAAAAATAATCGAACAAAAAATAAGCCCCCGCCATGTAACCTACAATAGATCAACAGTAACTTAATTTGGTTAAGGCTGCTGAGCCCAAGAAGAACAGTCTGATCATTGCCGGGCGGCACGACAGCTTATCTGGCACAGGCAAAAAGCGAAAAGCGAATACACGTGTCCGTCGAGATATCAGCTCGAGATATCAGCCCCGTCGAGATATATCAGCTCACGCAAATATAGCCGCGTTGTGACAATATATCCACATCCTTCCACTCAAGAGTACCTCACTGCACTCCGGCAGCTACGCCGCATTAAAACCTTAATTCTCAGTTTCATATGCGCAATTCACATGCATAACCAGTTTTAACTTTGATATAAAAGCGCTGCTATGCAAACGTGCATAATCCCTGTGCACAACATGTGCAGCTTGCATGGGCTTCGAGCTTGCGCTGGCTGGCGCTTCTGTGCGTGGAATACGTGTAGTGTGTGCTTCTGAAAAGCTATCTCAAGCCGTAGCTGGGGCTTAACATTTGGGAGGTTAGGCATTGGCAGTAAACGCACGAGCACATAACCTTGGCCACGACAAATACCCGAAGTAAAAATATGAAGAAACATCACAGCGTCTGCTGGGTGAGACACGCCTGTTTCTTTTTTTCTTTGCAACAAGACATCTTTTTTCCCCAGCTGATGCATATCTGTTCAAATGGGGCTATTTGAATGTCGTTTACATAACGCAACAAAAAAAAAAAACATTCGGAGGCTGTAGATGTGCCTCTAAAACCTAGCGTGCAACATGAGAGGCACACCCTGCTTCAGCACGGGACACTCAGAGTCGAAATTGAACGCAATGCAAGATCTAACCAGCCTATCATAGGCGTAACTGATACCTTATTGACCGCAAAATACATTGGCACATTATCTGCTAAGCTGTTTTATGGCAACGCATGCTTGCTGAAGGATGTTGAGAGACATTGTGCCGAACCAAGCCCGCATTGAAGATGATTTACCAACAATTCACGAGCACAATTACATCTCGGGCACCGGGAGAAGTTTTTTGCCGAAGTGGCCTTCACCAAGGCATTTATTTTGACATCTTACACGCCCCAGCGGCATTACTTTGAATTTTAACATATATCACAATGACAAGCAGGATACAATTATTTATTATTAAACGTGATTTCTCTAATCAAGACCTTTATTTTGATAACCCACACGCCTAGGAAAAACATTTTCATATTAAACCAATATATGACTCGCCATTACTATCTCCTAAATATCAGCAGGACTCGTTGTCAATTCCATTGCATATCATTTCCCTCATGAAGACCTTTATTTTGCTACCGCATACGCCCTAGCAGCATCATTTGGAATTTCTACCCAACCATAGTCTATATGACATGAATTTCCCACGAGGCAATTTCTTTTTTTTTCCACATGATTTCCCTCATCGAGACTGTTAATTTAATAACTCGCCGTGCTAGCGGCAACCTATTAAATTTGGACAGATTATCTGACTTACCTTGACCACCTGAAGGCTAGAACCAGGAGGAATTTTTATTTTTACCATGTAATTCCCATGATGAAAACCTACAATTTGATACTTGGTATGCTCTAGCAGCATTACCTTGAATTTTAAACCACTCTTTGAGTCACTATGGCTAGATTATGGTTATAACCAGGAAGCATTTTATTCCTCCCATCTGATTCTCCATTCCCATCTCAATCCCCACACCCTTGTGGCTTCATTTTGAATACTAAGGAAATCTGTGACACACCGTGAATATCTCATGAATTTACCACGGAGCATTTTTTGTTTGTCCTAAATGACTCCCCTTATCGAGACCGTTATTTTATACCCCAGACGCCCTAGCTGAAACGTGTTGAATTTTAACGAAATCTATGGCTCACCATAACTGCCTTATGACTATAACCAGGAAGGTTTCTTGAAGTTACTTCACGCAATTCCCCCATCAAGACCTTTAATTTGATACGCCACGCGCACTAGCGGCAACATATTGAATTTTAACCTAATCTATGTCTCTTTATGTGTGTCTCATGACATAACCAGGAAACATTTTTCTATCTGCCCAACGCGATTTCCCTATCGAGGCCTTTATTTTATACCCCACACGCTCTAGCGGCATTGTTTTGAATTTTAATCCAATCTATGATCCGCCATGACTATGCCATGGTAATATTCAGGGAGCATTTTTGCATTTGTATCACGTTATTCCCCTCATCTAGACCTTTATTTGATACCCTGCACGCACTAGTGCCATCAATTTGAATTTTAACCCAATCTTGACTGGCCACGACTATCTCGTATTAATGAAAAGGAAGCATGTCTGAATTGGTCCCACGTGATTCCCCTCATCTAGATCTCTAATTGGATGCTCCACACGCGCTAACAGCAAAATTTTGAATTTTTGAATTTGTGCCCTACTGACTATCAGATGACCTTAACCACGAAGTATTTTTTTCCCTTGTAATTTCGCGCATCGGGAGCTTTAATTTGATACTCCACACACGCAATCAGTACGGTCATAATTCGGGCTAAACGGGCGTCGCCTGCACCTTTAGGTTGTCACTTCATTTGAAACGGAGAAAGGCGCGGCGCGTCCTTTGCAGCCTTGTCCTCCCCCATAGCTAAGCTCTTCTTTTTTGACCCCTGACATATCATTAGGCGTTACCACAAGCAGGTGAGTAAACACCTCCCCCAGCTTCTCAGAGGCTCCATGAGGACGAAAAGGCATGATAAGCATCCTTATATCGCCACGGCCCATCGATTTAGTGACAGCTTAGCAAGGAGCTCTACAGTGATGACTATCAATGCCGTCAATCCCACCACAGCACGAAACCAGATGCGCGTGTTCTGGCGCATGGAAGTGAAAGAAGAGGAAACTCCTGTGTGTGTGGGCCGCTTGGTACCGGCATCGCCATTAGTGCTGTGGTTTAAGCCTAATTCTGGCATTAAACTGATTGCTTACACCTAGCGAACCTTAACATTACGCTACATTTCTGGTGAAGGTAAGGGGTAAAGCCTGTGAACCTCGCATGCACCGTGAAGGAGGCGCTGAGGAAGACAGAGTGCCCTACAGGGAGCTGACGCCTGTCCATCAACGTACCAGTCGTCGGATTCCGGGCGCTGCGCCTGAGTTGGGACCACTGCCCATGACAAGCAGAGTAGCGGCAACGCGCACCGCGCCCACAACCGCTATGGCAAACTACAACGTCCCACCAGGTCAGTTCATGTTTCATCAGCACCGAAAGCCTCCCACTTTTCATGGAGACATCTTTGAAGACTCGGAGGATTTGTTGGAGCTTTATGAACGGGTTGCGAGATTCAACGGATGGGACCAATGGCGGAAGCTCTTCGAAGTGCATTTCTCCCTCGATGAATGTGCAAGGACGTGGCTTGAAAACAATGAAGCGCGGTGGTCAACCTGGCATGAATTTCGCGGCAGGTTTCTAGCTGCCCATGCGCGGAAGGACCGCAAGGAAAAGCTGGAAGCTGCACTACACTCTAGAAACCAGCGTCCAAACGAAAGCGTGACCATGTATTACGAAGACATGTCCCGCCTTTGCAGGCGTGCTGATCGAAACATGGCTGAGGAAAAGAAGCTCCGTCACCTTATACGAGGCGTTAAACAGGAGCTGTTGGCCGGGCTAGTGCGCAACCCGCCGCGTACCATTCTTGAGTTTATCAATGAAGCGTCGACAATGGAAAGGACGCTGGAGCAGAGCTCCAGACAGTACGACCACAGTCAGAGCTGCGCGTCGGCGGACGTACGCTCTGCTGCCTTGACCACCAGCTCAGACGCATTGCGTGAGCTGATTCGTTCGGTAGTTCGGGAAGAACTTCGCCGACCGCAACTACCACTGGCTTCGCCGACGTATGCCTCGCTATCAGAAGTCGTTCGGGAGGAAGTGCGGCAAGCGGTTCGGGAACCAGTTGAACTCGGTATGCCGGCATCTCGCAGCTCCGCTACATACGCCACCGCTCTCCAGCAAACTGCTCCGTACGCCACTGCGAACGTCGCCACCCCAAGGCCTGCTCTGTACGCCTCTCCGAACGTTGCCACCGCAACGTTGCCGCCACCTATGCCGCGTCTGGTGACGGCACCGTGACTCGTCGCCAGCCGGGATATCAACGCGCCCCAGTGACCCTTCGAAAGACGTACTTGTGGAGTGCACCGGATAGCCGCCCACTGGGTTTTCATTGTGGTGAAGCCAGCCATCTGTACAGGTCATGCCCATACCGCCGTGCTGGTCTCCGTGGTTATAATCCCAACGTACCCTGCCCGCGAAACAGTGAACGGCCACCTGAAATTCAGGAGTACCTGCTTGCACAGCACAATTTGTCGCCGTCTAGTGGTGAGGAAACAAGGCCATCGTCGTCACCTTATCGTTACCGGTCGCCAAGCCCTCGTCGCCCCTCCAGCTCAGCCCGGCGCCGCTGGCAGAGCCCGCGGTCGGGAAAACTGAGACCAGCGGCATCTGGAGGTGGGGTCGCTGAAGGGGAAGCCGGTGAAGATCCTCCACGATGCTCTCGACGACGTACAGTAGAACCGACGGAAACAGAAACTGACAGAAAACGAGCCACATCCAATCTTGCCGTGACTATCGACAGTTATGACGTTACTGCGCTAGTGGACACAGGTGCCGACTACTCGGTAATCAGCAGCAACCTGGCAGAGGAACTAAGGAAGGTCCTCACGCACTGGAATTGACCCCACATTCGCACCGCGGGTGGTCATCTGACCGCGCCTACAGGTCGATGCACAGTTAGGGTCGGCATCCGTGGCTACGCCTACCTCGCTGACTTCATCGTACTCCTAGAGTCTTCCAGAGATGTAATACTAGGCATCCACTTCCTACAAGCAAACGGCGCCGTCATTGACCTGCAAGCATCTACAGTGACATTCTCGACAGCAGGAGCCATCGCTACAAATGACGCAGAAGTGAGGGAAGACCGCGTCCTCCGCGTAGTCGACGACAACGTCGTGGTGCCACCCCAAAGTAGTGTCGTCGTCTTCGTGAAAGGAGACATGCCCGAATGTTGCGAACGATTAGTGGAAGACAACACGAACTTGCTTTTTGAAAAAGAAATCTGTGTTGCAAGGAGCCTTGTCCACCTGTGTGATGGCTGCACACATGTCGTACTAACAAACATTGCAAACAGGCTCCAACACGTCGCAAAAGGAACCGCCATCGCCTCGCTCCACGAGTTTGTTCAATTGACAGAACTGCATGCAGCGGGAACAGACCGGACTGATGTATCGGGCCTGAAAGGCGTCGTGGGATTAATAAACATCAACGCAGACCTCTCGCCAGAACAGAAAAAGCAGCTGACAGACCTTCTCGGAGATTTCTGCGAGTGTTTTTCAACTACTTCAAAGGTCGGACAAACCCCTGTTGCCAAACACCGCATCATTGTAGACGAGGCAACAAAGCCTGTATGCCAACACCCATACCGCGTATCCTACAAGGAGCGTGAAACCATCCAGAATCAAGTAAAGGAAATGCTACAAGACGATGCAATCCAACCATCAAAAAGTCCGTGGGCATTCCCTGTGGTGCTAGTCGAGAAGAAAGACAAAACTTGTGTGTTTCTGTGTCGATTAAAGTAAACTCAATCGCGTTACAAAAAAAAGACGTGCAGGTTCATCGGTCCAAAAAAGCAATGCCACGCCCCATCGATTCAGTTAGAGCTTAGAAAGGAGCTCTACAGTGATGACTATCGATACCGTCAATCCCACCACAGCGCCAAACAAGATGTGCGTGTTTAGGCGCATGGAAGTGAAAGAGGAAACTCCTGTCTGTCTGTCGCTCGGTACCGGCATCGCGATTAGTGCTGTGATTTAAGCCTAATTCTCGCATTAAACTAATTGCTTACACGTAGCGAACCTTAACATTAAGCTACAGTATTATCTCAGCAGTCGATAGTCACATACCCAGCCGCTTACAAGTTTACAGAGCAAAATTCTACCAGAAAGTTTTGAAGATCACCCCCCCCCCCCCCCTAAAATATTGTGCAGTGTGAATGCTGATGCATCCTCACGTCATATCTTTTACTTGATTCTGGATGGTTTCACGCTCCTTGTGTTGCGGTGGGCCGAGCCCAGCGCAACACATGAAAATGAACAGTGAACTTCCATAGCTGCCTCCTTGCGGACGCAGACACTCACCCAAAAATGACACAAGATGCACAACCCAGGTAATTAACGACAAAAAAAAACATGAGTTATGTTTGCGGCTGCAGTGTAGGCACAATCGTACAGTGTTGAAAACATTAATAGACGGCTTGAAACAAAAAATCGCGTCCCCCCAGTGCAAACTACAAACTAAAGACAGTGTGCCTACTGTCATGAGGCACGGCATTGTTACTCAACTTCATCACGCTGCCCTACTTAAACGGTCTCAAGGAAGGCAAGGCTTCGCTAACAGTCACAACGGCATGTAATAAACTGATTGGCTCATTTGAACTGATGGATTTACTTCGGCTTTGACATAAAATCTTATGTCGACACCTGTGGCCTACAATCACGCGATGCAAATTCACGAACGCCCATACCTACACATATGCCGGCTCTGCTCTCCCAGCCTCAAACAGACTTACCGCCGCACAGTCTCAAGAGGTGTGATACATTTTACTCGGACTCAGTCTCTGTCCGGTTCAAGCTGACTCGGGATCACTTGTGTTCAAACTTACTATGGCTCAGGTGTACTCAAACTCGAGTCGGGCTCGAACTCACTCCGGATCAGTTGTGCTCAACCTCACTCGTGCTGAGGAGTACTCAACTTACTCAGCATCATTTGGGCTCAAACTCATTCGGTCTCAGCCGGGCTCAACCTCACTAGAGCTCATGCGTACTCATACTCAATCGTGCTCTAACTCACTCGGGCTCAAATTTATGATGCCACGCTAGTCTCACACACACTCAAATAAACTCACGCGTGAGTTTGTGCCCAAATGAGTCTAAGTAACTGGACTCCTGACGGTGGGCGGCGACCTCTGCTGGCCACACTTCTACCCTTCTCTGACTAGCCACCGCGAATTGTAGTTCATCGAACATCCGGACGAACTAACCAGAAATAAGTTAAAAATACAGGAAGAAAGACGTTATTTCGTCCGTCGGGACCAGGTATTGGGGATGGAGGAGGCCCAGAGGCCCACCGCGACCACCGGGGCTCGGAAATTAGTGAGGACGTGGCCTGCTCCCCCACGAAGGATAATTACGAATTAACTGTCACTATGGGTGGTCACTTAAGCTGATGTGGTAAAATGAGAGACTGCTTTTTGGCAAGATGGGCGGCGCATGCGGCGAAAACCTCCAGCAGATCAGACAGTTTCAGGCGTTTCTCCGATCATGTAAAATATCAGACTGCTCGCTTTAAAAAGGAGTTCAACGTGCCCACAGAGATTTTGGGGTGAAATCACGTGGAGATATTTTCTACTAGGTGCAGGCGTTGCCATAATAAGAATGATGGATTAGAAACAACGATCGTGAGGAGCGCTGCCACTGTGACGATGACGATTCCGCTACAGCACGTCCTTGCGTTTAGCCCGCAGATGAAGAATAGAAAGGGAAGTTGCAAAAGGGGTGTGTAGAGATATTACTAACTTTACACGACTGAGTTAAGTGTTATTATTATAAATAATAATAAGTATTCGCTTCTCAGGCAATGCGACGAAAATTTAGTGCGATAATCCCGATTGTTTGCCGTGACGCAATGCAAGGGGGAACCAGCTTGGCCAATTGTAAGTGCATAAGCGGATACAGAAGCACTTTGAGTTAATTGAATTTGATGAAGTCAAACCTCCACTAGCGGCCTTGGCCAGTAATAAATGCGTTATAATTGCCATGGCAACACCCTCTCCATGTTGAGCCCGGAGGTGTTGTATTGTCCTAGTAACAACGCGAGGAGGCGAAGCCTGGAAGGTGGGAGAGGACGTGATTATGCCGTCGTTCCCTCACTTCTCCCCGGCGCCCCTAACCTCCCCGCCAGGAACCGGGTGTCCGGTATAATACCTTTACTAGCGTCACATCCTCCCCTGGTGAGCCTGGAGGAAACGTTAGCGTGTTGTAATTGCTACAGCAACGCCACTGCCTAATCGGACTTGAAAGCAGCAGCACCAGGAGGCGTATTTAAGACGAGGAGAGGTGGCGTTCTCGCCCTCTCGGGATGGTGCAGTCACCTTTCATTCGGCCACCCCACGGGCTCTTCCCCGGCCACCATGGAGCCGACCACCCTGCTCGCCTTGCCACCGGCGCGTCGGTTGCGGCAGCTCTGCTGCTCCCGCCGCAAAGCTCACGCGCCAGGCCAGGCCTGCGTACGCCGCTTGAACCGTAGAGATTCCAACTGACATCGCACTAGAACATAATATTCCTACTACGTGCCTGAACGCGACGTGCAGCTCTAAACACTGAGGCCCAATGCAAAACAAAGGTGTCATCAAGCACAGGACACGCACGGCACAAGTCCTATTAGATGCGACGCATCTCTTTCACTCGCCTTGTCCCTCCGGAGTCGACCGGCGTAGTCCGCATCCCTCCCCCATTCTCCTCGCCGCACCAGCTGCGCGCCAGCGCCGCTCTCACCGCAGCGCCATTTGCGTGTTAGCGCTCGCCGGCGGTCGCTCCGTCGCCGCGCCAGCTGTGCGTGGGTGCGGATTAGCGCGCAGCTTACGCGCAGCTCGCGCTCGGTTAACATGCGCATGCGCTGCTATGCGCTGCTCTCTCTCATTCCGCTGCATATAAGCGCGGTAACTGCGCCGCTCCGCTCAGTCGTTCCGCCGCCGCTCCGCCGCTGACATCCTCCGACGACCACCGATGATTTGCATGGAAACTAACAGTCCTGCTATCGGCGCAACCGTAAAAAATTTACACCATCTTCCCGCGAGGGGAACCATGGGGTAGATGCGACCCATCGGGGGTAAACATGCTGCGTAAAATATGGACACATGACAACAATGGACACGCTAACATAACGGAAACGCAAAGGAAACCCCAGATGCGTCGCATCTACCCTATGGTTCCCCTCGCGGGAAGATGGTGTAAATTTTTTTTCAGCTCAGCTTCGTGGCATGCAAACTAGTTTCTCAGCGTTCGATACAAAAGCGTAAAAAGTCTTGTTGGTCTCATTCCTACTAACGTTATTGCCGTGCCCTTTTCTGCACCATCAAATTGTCTGACCCCCCCCCCCCCAATTGTCGCAGCTTGCCCTAGTGGTGCAAGGGTGGAGAAACACACGAGCTGATGGCACGTATCCCTTCTTCGGAGACGCGGCTGTTGCATCTCAATTATAATCAACATACCACTAGGTCCTCTTCAGAACGAAGGCTTCTCCCTTGGACCTCCAAGCTCCCCGGTCCCGCCTATTTTTTGCCTCCGGATTTTGTTATTTCTTCACTCCATCGAATAATTGGCCTTCCCCTATTCAAGACCTGTCTCACAGTGACCACTCTGTCCCCCTGGTGGTCCAGCGATTGTCATTTCGATAATTACGTGGTCAGCCCCAGTTCATTTCATTTGTTTATTCGAACTGTGATATCTCAAACTCTAGTTTGCTCTGTGAACCAAGAAGCTTGTTTCCTGTCTCTAAGTGTAATTTCGATCATTATCCGTTCCATGGCGCGTTGAGCCGACGTAAGTTTGCTTTCAAGTTGTTTTTAGCTGCAGCACATTTCCGCTCCATATTCCAATACCGCACATTTATTTCCGAACATGCCGCTGCAGGGTACGTGCTGTGCGGATACTGGGAAAAAGTGCTAGGCACTCAAAAGTGAGTGGCGGAGCATTTCCACATGGCAGCTACGTTGAGGAGCACAATATGGTCATTCAACCTGACGAAACGTAACATCGGCTGTATCCCCGCCGCCCGCTAGGCCGCAGAGAACCGCGTGCAGCCATGGAGGGGTACGTTGACCGTACAGTAAGCAAGGCAGCCGAAAAAGGAATTGCATAGTTTATTCATATCCCGAAAATGCGACCTTGCGGGACCGCGACTTCCGGTTAGACGCAGGAAATACCCGACGATGATATTAAACCCAAGTACAGATATTTGTACAGCTCTTGCGCAATACTAGCCCTGTTGTTCAACTTGACTCCACTTTATACGAACGTGTGTCACATTTTTAAGCACCAACCGAAAGGACCTCTTGCTGCACGAGTACAGATGCCTTGGCTAGTTGCCGTCGCACTGTTGAAAAAGTTATACCGCAAAGTTATACAAGTACAGAAAAGAGAAGATACACCCAACATCATTCAACTCTCAACTAGTGTTATTGGAAAGACGCGTATATATATATATATATATATGCCGGCATTTCTTTCTATATTTCCTAACGAGACCCTCATTTCCAGACCCTATTATCGTGCGAAAGCTTAGCGAGGGCCTCGGTTCTGGCAGCCTTGATGCCAAGGTAGAATAAGAGGGTTTCCCGCCAGTTACCCGCTTATGACAGGCTGTAGACGTTCGCGTCACGCCCCGGGGGTTGAAAAGAAATGTATGCTTCTCCCCGTGTAGTCAGAGTGGCGCTGGCTACCACCCTCAAGCGTCAGATACAGTTGTAGTAAATATAAATACCCCAGAAAGTAAAGGAGGACACAGTCGCCCAGATAGCCGAATCGGTAAGGCATTCGAGATCTAATCGAAAGGCGTGGGTTCGGTCCCCACTCTGGGCGCGTGTTTTTTCTTTCTTTCTTTCTTACGTAATTAATAAATAAAAAAATGTAAGGTTACTAACTAAAAAAATAGTCTAACCATTCCCCTATGCCTTCTTTGGCGTTGTAGACTGCCGGCATTTCTTTCTCTCTCTCTCTCTCTCTCTCTCTCTATATATATATATATATATAATATATATATATATATATATATATAGGGAGCAGTTGAAGTTTTGAAGGTGGAGAACACAAGAAAAGAAAACTTTGACCAAGGTAAAACCACGATTGTTGCCAGCTCTCGCCTGGCTGGCACGCTTTATATAGGGGTAGGTCCCCAGGTATATATATATATATATAGTAATATATATACATATATAAGGGGGGAAGGAAAGAAGGAAGTGAAATGAAGAAAGCGGATTGGTTTGGGATTATGTCGGGGAAGATATGGAAGGGCAAAGAAGTTTGTATAGTTTAAGCCGCGAAGTAGGTCACAGGGAAGTCAGCCGGTGGTTGGTGTTCGGGGAATTTTTGGAGAGAAAGGATGAGAGGGTGCTTGTTGCCCACCGCGGGGCATACGGAAAGGTTCTCAGAACCGCCGCAAGCAGACCGGGTGGTGAGAGTGGGGTCCTTATCAGAAACTATCTGCAAGCCTCAGGTCAAAAGAAAGGATAGAGAAGGGGGGACAAATTCAGTCAAGGAAAAATAAAAAAGAGAAAAAAAACGGGGAGGGAAACCACACAAACCCACACACACACAAAAAAGCAATGACCCGGCAACTGAAATGGCACGTGTCACCTACGGCCACATTCCTGGAACAGGCCTGTCCTGAAACTCAAAAAAGAAAACATAAAGTTAGAGTGACGTACGGGGCACAAGACCACGCGGAGTAAAAAAAAGAGAGACAAAATAAATAAAATGGAATTCCAAAAGCAAAGGTTGGAGGGATGCGAGCGAGTATTAAGCTAGACGCTAAGGAATGAAAAACAGGAATTAGGTGACAACGTAAGGACCAGAGGGAGCGGTAATAGTCTTTGGATAAGGTATATGCAAGACATTGCCTATTTCTGTATTCCCGGTGAATATCGCAAGGATTCCAAGTTGCCCCTAGACGCATTAATTCCAGTACGTTCCATTGAGTTGAATTTGTGAATTAAATAGGATTCTGGGTATTTTCTGTCCCTAGGCGACTTAAAGTAGTAGTTTGATTGATGTTGTACAACTTAAGGTCATCAAAACTGTGGCCTGGTTGGTTGAAATGCTGCGCTACAGCAATGGAGGATTTGCTAAGAGTATCTGCCCGGTGACCATTAAGACGTAGGCTCATAGGTCTACTCGTTTTGCCTATATACTGTTTGTGGCACATTGAGCATTCCAACATATACACAATGTTGGATGAAGTACACGTAAAACTTGAATTAATCTTGTGGACATAATCACTGGCTGTGCTTTTTACAATGCAGTCGGTCTGCAGGTGCCTGCAAGTCTTGCATGCTCCAACCGGATGCTCAAACCCCCAAATCCCGCTCTTTCCTCAAAGCTCGAAAACTATCCGGCAAACAAACCAACTACAGATTTCATCTGAAAACGTTCTCCTCGTATCTCCAAAACAAAAAGATCTCAAACGGCCTCCGCCTAAAAGTTAGTTGTGCCCTTGGTGAGCTCCCTCCTGAACTAGCTGCCAGGTGGCAAGATGCTCTCATTAATGCTTCGCTTTCCCTCCTAGAAATTCTTAGAGACCACTGAACTAGCCAACTCAGCCTCTTCAACGACCAGATTGAAGCTCTTTCGTTAACTGAGCAGGAGAAAATAGATCTCAATATTTTTATAAATCGTAAGGAAAATGATCTTAGTAATAGGCAAGCGATTAAGTTTCAACGTGACCAGCTTCCCTTGCGAATTACAACTTGCACTGTAGAACATAAGCCTCTCAATAGCCCGGACAATGGAGTATTAGGTCATGCAATGTTGCCCCTCGATACAGAGATTGCTTTAGTAGAACCTCATCCCCCAGCCAATAATCGTATAGAAAAAACGAGCTCCCTCACTACCGGCCCCAGCAACGTCATTGACATTTCCAAAACACTAACGGCCGATGAAAAAGGTATCCTAGAACGAGGTCTAACTTTCTGTCCCACAAATAACCATGTGAATGAATACGAGTTACATAAACATCTCACTGAATTTTCTCGGAGAATGAGACTAAGCGAGTTTTTTTCGGAAAAGCAGGACCAACCTGACATTACCGAATGCACCCTCCACCCTCCTAGCTCTTGGACTCCAGATGTAGACCAATCTCCAGAATAGATCTGTACTTAAAATCAGTATCAAGAGAAATATTGGCAACAACCAAGCGATCAAACAAGCGCAAGAACCTAACTCCGTCGGAAGAAGTTACCCTGAATAGCCTATCAGCCAGAACCGACATAGTCATAAAGCCAGCCGACAAAGGTGGTGCCTTAGTTATTTTACCTATGGGAAAATACAAAGATGAAGCTTATAAGCAGCTCAATAACCCTTGCTACTACAAGCCCTTACATAACGATCCGAGCCAGGAATACAGCCTATAAATCCTTCAAACCCTCACAGATCTGCGATCTAGAGAATTAATAATGACCACTAACTTAAATTTTATGAAACCGAATAATAAGCATGCAGGCCGTTTTTACCTCCTCCCAAAAGTCCACAAAGTCCCCGTAGAATTATTGTTCACTGCCGACATTCCTGGCAGACCCATAGTTTCGAATAACAATACCCCAACCGAAGCACTATCTCTGTTTCTGAATCATCACCTATCCGACATTCCGGCTCTTCTTCCTTCGTTCGTTCAGGACACCCCCCCCCTTCCTCAGCATAATAGAAGAGATAAATAGGGGTGGGCGCCTACCAGGGGCACCCTCCTTGTTACTCTTGACGTTGCCGCATTGTATACAAAGATCCCTTTCGTCGAAGGCATTGAAGCTATTTCAAAATCTCTATCAGAGAACCCGCACCAACATGCGCCAGAAGTGTACATAACTTTGTTAAAACTAGTTTTAACTCTCAACTATTTTGAATTCGACTCTTCGTACTTTTTGCAAGTTTTTGGAACAAGTATGGGCACTCCATTCGCGCCGACCTATGCCAACATTTTCATGGGGAAACTAGACGCCACTCTATTAAGCTCTTTTCCGCATAAACCGCAGGATTACCTCCACTGCATAGACATCTTCATGGTTTGAGAACACGGTCACGCGACTCTAGAAACGTTGATATCTCAATTCTTCGCATTCGACTATTAAATTCTCCTGCCAGTATTCTGAAAAAGAAGTGAACTTCCTAGATACTGCCGTCATTTTAGACAACGGTAAACTTAAAACGACGCATTTTAGAAAACCAACTGACAGGCAGCAGTACCTAGACAATAAAAGACACCTCCCGAGACACTGCAAGCAAGGGATATTTGAAGGACAAGCCACCAGGATTAGAAGAGTAAGCAGTGATGACAGTGACTACGTAGAGCACCTAGATGAACTCAAGTCCACCCTTATTAACAGGAACCACCCCAAAAGCTCGCTCGATCAGGCGTACCAACGTGCATCTAATCTCAAAAAGGATGACGTGTTCAACAAACAGCGTCAAAACCAAAGCGCCAGGCCGCCTGCCCTAATAACTAAATTTTCAAAACGCCCTCCCAAACGTAAATAATATACTGCGCAAGTACTACCCCATTTAAGCCAGTAACGACCGACTTAGAAAGACTTTCCCTGAAGGCCCAAGGGTTACCTACCGGAGAAACAGGAATCTAAAAGATATTTTAGTGCATGCTAAAACAGGGCCTTCAAAGCAACCAGTTATAGCCAGATGCTCCCGCCCCAGATGCAAGACTTGCGGGCACCTGCAGACCGACTGCATTGTAAAAAGCAGAGCCAGTAATTATGTCCACAAGATTAATGTCCACAAGAAAACCTCGGAAAGAAAAGTGGAGGATGTAGGGGAGGACATACTCCCCTTTGCTTTCCGAGGTTTTCTTGACTGCCAAATACTATTTCTGTCTTATTTCAACGAGCCCCTCATTTCCTATTCTGATTCGCTACATGCATAGCGAGGGCCTCTGTTCTGGCAGTCTTGGTGCCATAGGGAGCTTAGGAGGGTTCAACGCTGGTTGACCACTCTCGACATGTCGTAGACACAAAAGTCACGGCCCGGGGGTTAAAAAGAAGGTCCCCTTCACCCCGAGAAGTCGGGGTGGCGCTGGCTACCACCCCAAAGTACAGGAAAAATTATAGTGACATAAATATCTCAGAAAGTGGAGGGGGAAAACACCCCGCCGGTAGCGTCGTGGTTATCGCACCAGACCAGTATTCTGGCGGTCGTGGGTTCGGATAACACCTGGCGGGGGTTTGTTTTCCACCTTCTTTCTTTCTTTCCAAATTCTTTATCTGTTTCAATGACCTAGCACAACATCCCCTTTGCTTTCCGGGGCTTTCTTGACTGCCAAACTTTATTTCTGTCTTATTTTCAACTAGCACCTTATTTCCTATTCTGATTCGCCATATGGATAGCGAGGGCCTCTGTTCTAGCCGTTTTGGTGCCATAGGAAGCTTAAGAGGGTTCATCGCTGGTCGACGGCTCCCGACATATCGTAGACACACGAGTCACGGTCCGGGGGTTGAAAAGCAGGTCCCCTTCACCCCGAGAAGCCGGAGTGGCGCTGGCTACCACCCAGAAGCACACTAAAATATTACATTGACATAAATATCCCAGAAAGTGGAGGGGGAAAATAGCCCCGCCGGTAGCGTAGTGGTTATCCCACCAGACCGGTATTCTGGAGGTCGTGTGCTCGGATCCCACCTGGCGGGCATTTTTTGTCAGCTTTCTTTCTTTCTTTCCAAATTCTTTATCTGTGTCAATGACCTACCACAACCTCCCCTTTGCTTTCCGAGGTTTTCTTGACGGCCAACCCTTATTTCTGTGTTATTTATACGAGCCCCTCATTTCATATTCTGATTCGCTACATGCATAGCGAGGGCCTCTCTTCTGGCAGTCTTGGGGCCATAGGGAGCTTTAGAGGGTTGCTGGTTGACCACTGTCGACATGTCGTAGACTGTCGAGTCACGGCGCGGGTATTAAAAAGAAGGTCCCCTTCACCCCGAGAAGTCAGAGTGGCGCTGGCTACCACCCCGAAGCACAGGAAAAAATATACATTGACATAAATACCCAGAAAGCGGGGGGGGGGGGGGGGGGGGGGGATCGCCCCGGTGGTAGCGTAGTGGGTATCCCACCACACCGTTATTCTGGAGGTTGTGGGTTCGGATCCCATCTGGCGGGCATTTTTTCTCCGTCTTGTTTCTTTCTTTCCAAATTCTTCATCTGTTTCAATGACCTCCAACACCTCCCCTTTGCTTTCCGAGGTTTTCTTGACTGCCAAAACTTATTTGTGTGTTATTTTTACGAGACCGTCATTTCTTATTCTGATTCGCTATATTTATATATACATATATATATGCATACTTATCGCACTCTCACCGGCAATGCTCACTTGTTGCATCCATGCGAAGGAATTCTGACGCATTATTTGCCAAACTTACCGACAGCAAGCGCATACAAGTCGACCCCTCTATAAAGTCAACAACGTCTCTATATTCTCCTGTACTTTATGATCTTCATGAGTGACTGAGTGAAAAAAATTGGCCTATCTCCCCGCGAGGGGGACTCGAGTAAATGCGCCGCTTAGGGGTGGGTGTATTGCGTTAACGGTTAATGTTTGGGGAGTTGGTGGTAGTGAATGCGTTGTATAAGCAGCTTCTTGACGTAGTTTGAATGAGTCAAGGATATAAGGCGCGTTCGTAGCCTCCCATTCTGTGTCGGCTTTGTGGCGCAGTGGGTAGAGCACCATGTACATAGCGTTCTGCCCGCAGGGTCGAGGGATCGAAACCAGGCGCCGGATAGTATTTTTTTTATATAGTGTAGGTGCAGAGGTGCGGACTACGACTACGGACGTGAACGCGGGTGACATCGTGAGTTACTGAAATGCCCTGCATTTAAAACGTTTTATTGAGCCGGTTAACTGGGAGTGGCTCCTTATTCCAGGAAGCAATGTGAAGGGCAGGCAGCCTTCGCTCTGGAGGCCAAATTGTCTGGACGTCCAGATCGCAGCTGGTGACCAGGTTCTCTCACAGCTCAGGGGTGGGAAGTCGGGTTGAAGAGGGATGAGGTTGGGGTTGTGCTAGCACTCTAATATGATGTGGGGAAGAGTACCGGGTTGCCAGCAGAACTTGCATTCGGTCGGAAATTGCGTTGGAAACGTACGATGGAGGCGGAATGGGTGAGGGAAGGTATTTCTCTGCAGTCGGCTAAGCAGGGATTCTTTTTCTTTCGAGAGTTTAGGGTGCGGAGGAGGGACGTGCTGTCGTTCGAACTGGTAATATTTAGTTGTGGCAACTCGAGGCAATGAGAACAGCGAGCCACAGAACAACACATATATTTGGAACATTCACTGCGAGAGCTCACTGCGCGAGCCTCGTGGCGCAAGCGGTCAGTGCTCCCAGGAACTCCGGCAGTTCGGACTATTTGAGTACATGCTGTTACGATCGGCGTATTGGCAATTGCCACGACCGTCTGCAATATTATTGGGTTCAATCGCCCAACCCTCCCGTAATCTGGTTTTCGCCGCCTCCTTTCCCCACCCCCCTCATCGACGGGGAGCGACCAGGCTTTGTGCGCAAGGACGCGGGGCGACTAATTCTGCTACTGGACACATGCCGCTTTCCGCGGCTTCACGGGAACCCAAGCGCCCGCCGGCAAGGCAAGTCACAATGCGCGATAAAGGTGCAGGGAAGGATGAACAATGGCGTTCTGCGTTGCTCCTCCGGCGGCAATCTTCAGCTGCGAGCCGAGCATCGTGGGGCCGCTTTGTTGTGGATCCGAGACGGCGCTGTTCAAAGAAGGTTGCACCACCGAAGCCAACCGACTGACCTGTGAGAGGGAACGTGCCTCCTCTTTGTGAGTGTGAGGACATCCGTTTCAGTGCCCCGGATTGGTGCGTCCTGACGTCAGCCGAGAAAAAGGGAAAAGGGGGCGGACCCAACAGGGTTAGTTAATCTCGAGCGCGAAGGAGCGCAAAACCCTGTTCACTCAGTCAAACGCCCAATGTTTGCCCAAACTCCGGATCAACGAACGCCATCACCGGTCACGGTACGAGCTCCGCAAGCAACACTGGATGGCAGCAAGTGGGATCGTCTCCGCCACGGCGAGATCATCTCCACTGCGGACGGGATCGTCTCCAAGAGGCATGTGTCGACTCCAGAGCATCGAAACCGACTTCACGGAGGCATGACTGCATAGTTTGGTGAGTGCGAGGCCATTCTGTTTGAGGGATTACCAGGCTCTGCCTACAAAGTGTAGCGAGGCAGGTAAAGTGCATTACTCTTTTGACGCGAGGTTGCTTTGGTGAATCAGGGTAAATGTTTTTTTGTAAGTGTATTACTCTTTTGACGCGAGGTTTTTTTGGTGCGTCGGGGTAAAAAAATTTTTGTAGTAAGAGTTGGTAGCACTCGATACAGACATTGAACCTGAAGTCGCTACGAAAGCCGCAACTCCTAGAGTTGGCAAAAATGTTGGGGTTTGGCTTGGGCGAAGAGAAAAGAACGCGAGAAATGATCGAGGCTATCGAAGCAGTGGGGGCAGACGACGATGAGCTCTCAGAGTGCCTGGAGCTAATCAAAGAACGGGAGCAAGATGAGAAAAAGAAAGCAGAGGGGCTAGAGAGAAAGAAAAACTAAGCGGAAGCACAACTTCCTGCAGATGAGCTAGAGAGCCAGCGGCAAGCACACGCTGGACAAGAGGAGGAGGGACACAAACACAACGCTGGACTACCAACTGATTTAATCGGGAAAATACGATACACTTATATGCAAAACCACGCGCACGCGCACACCTTGACAGCATGAAGAGACAACTTTATACAGCTAGGAAGTGAAATTCTTTATCTGTTAGAACCACCGAAGGAACGCTGACACATGTCTTCTTGTTTTTTCTTATAAAAAACGCCTCAAGTAACTCACGCTCAGTCTTGATTTGCCCCTCCCCACAGTTACGGCATGGTGAAATTTTGGAACACAATCCTGGCAGCTTTTTGTATGTAAAGCTAGATTGCTACCCGTGCCCGAACTCAAAGTTGCTCGGTGCTGCCTCAATCGTTCATTATTGCACCCGCCCGTTTGTCCAATATAAATTTTCCCGCAGGACAGTGGGACGGAGTAAACAACACCCACCGCGCATGACGTAAACTTTGTTTGGTGGTTAGTCTTGCAGGGGTCGCCTTTCCGATAGCCCCCTGTAATTTGGGAACACAGCCCAGACAGTTTTCGTGGTGCTGAAAAACCATGGGGAACCCAAATCTTTGCGCAACTTTTTTCAGTCCATGCGATTGTCCTGTGGACAGTAGGGAATCACTTCCACCTTTTTTCTCGCATTCTACTCTGGGAAGCAAGACTTTCCAGGAGGCTTGTTTAATTTCCTACTCAATGATTCCCCAACCGCGAGCAACATATGAGAGGGAAAACCAGACGCTTTCAGGCGTTTTACTTGTTCTGCAAGGCTCACCTGCATGACGTGCGGGCAACTGGAATCGCGGTGGATTCTTTCCTTGAACTTTTGAAAGTGTACCTGAATTCCCACGATCGTTCAACATAATGATGGGTTCTTTGTTCAACGGCGTGGCATATGTATTGGATCCTGCGTCGGCGCCCGTGCTGTGTGACATATTTCTAGCCCAGTTTGACACAGTGCTACACAGCTCAATACAAGACTCCGCATTGTCAGGGGATTTTAGATATGTTGATGATTTTTTTAGTCTTCTTGCAGCTAACAGGTACGGACGAGCTCACTTGTGTAGCGGACCAGATTTTAAACCTGTTTACTGCCTGTTCCCAGAACTTGGTTTTGGCGCATCAAGTTCCTTCTGACAAAACCATCAGGCTTCTAGATTTATAAATTAACTTCATGCCGACCAGCACGTGTGTTGGGAAGTATTGCCCAAGGTCTAAGAAGGCGATTTGCCTACGCTCGGCACACTCACAGTTGGTTAAAGCGAGGGATTGCAAACCTATGTTTTCTGAACGCCCTGAACAAAGTGCCCGCACGTCATGCAGGTGAGCCTTGAAGAACAAGGAAAACGCCTGAAAGCGTCTGGTTTTCCCTCATATGTTGCTGGCGGTTGGGAAATCTTTGAGTAGGAAATTAAACAAGCCTCCTGGAAAGTCTTGCTGCCCAGAGAAGAATGCGAGAAAAAAGGTGGAAGTGATTCCCTACTTCCACAGGACATCGCATGGACTGCAAAAGTTGCGCAAAGATTTGGTGTCACCATGGTATTTTCAGCACCACGAAAACTGTCTGGGATGTGTTCCCAAATTACTGGGGGCCATCGGAAAGGCGACCCCTGCAAGAATAACCACCAAACAAAGTTTACGTCATGCGCGGTGGGTGTTGTTTACTCCGTCCCACTGTCCTGCGGGAAAATTTATATTGGACAAACGGGCGGGGGCATTAATGAACGACTGAGGCAGCACCGAGCAACTTTGAGTTCGGGCTGCCAGGATTGTGTTCCAAAATTTCACCATGCCGTAACTGTGGGGAGGGGCAAATCAAGACGTGAGCGTGAGTTACTTGAGGCGTTTTTTATAAGAAAAAACAAGAAGACATGTGTTAGCGTTCCTTCGGTGGTTTTAACAGATAAAGAATTTCACTTCCTAACTGTATAAAGTTGTCTCTTCATGCTGTGAAGGTGTGCGCGTGCGCGTGGTTTTGCATATAAGTGTATCGTATTTTCCCGATTAAATCAGTTGGCAGTCCAGCGTTGTGTTTGTGTCCCTCCTTCTCTTGTCCTGCGTGTGCTTGCCGCCGGTTTCTTTTTTGCAACAGTATGAACCAACAAGCCCAGCATTTCACTCTCTTGAGCTAGAGAGAAAGGAAGCGGAATCACCGCGTCATGCAGATGAGCTCGATATGAAGCGGCTCGAACTTGAAATACTGAAAGCCCGAGGAAATAGTGGTGTTGGCGAGGCCTCTAGTGGAGGAGGAGTAAAGCTGTCGTTCAAAATGAAGGACCTTATGGAACCGTTTAAGGTGGGAGAGGACATGGGTTTATTCTCGGCAAATTTTGAACGCACATGCGAGAAATTGGATTTCCCTAGAGACTCTTGGCCGCAACGCCTACTGACTTTGTTACCGTGTGAAGCCGCCGATGTGGTAGACCTCATGACTAGACAAGAGGCAGAAGACTACAGCAAAGTAAAAGCGTGTTTTCTAAAAAAAGTGCAGGTTGTCTGCGGAGCCCTACAGACAGCGGTTTGGAGAAAGTGAAAAAGGGAGCAGTGAGACATACTCGGAGTTCACGTATTAATTAATGGCGAATTTCCAGGAGTGGCTAAAGGAGGAGGGCGCGTTTGGCGACCACGATAAAGTGGTGCAACGCCTAGGTTTGGAGCAGTTCTACCACCGGCTCCCCGCAAGCATGCGTAGCTGGGTAATGGACAAATCAGATGTCACAACGGTGACACGAGCCACCGAGCTCGCTGACAAGTTCTTGTCGCGTCATGCTAGTGAAATGAGGGAGGGTCCGAAGCGGGAGTTCAAACCCAAATGGCAAAAAGACAGCGTCTCCCGAGTTGCCGTGGACGCTGGCGACGAAGAGTTGAACCACCGTGACGCTGAGAAAACGGAGACAAAAGAGGACCAGGCAAAGCATCAGAATAAGGTTTTCGAGAAAAGGCTACCACTGACTTGCTTTAATTGCCAGCAGCCGGGTCACGTGGCAGCCGGGTGTCGGAATCCCAGGGTAGCTTTTTTGGGGGCTGGTGAAGGCGATGCGAATAGGAAGCTGCTGGAACCGTACATTCAGGAGATGACGGTGAACGGTAAATGCTGCCGAGTACTCTGTGATTCCGCGTCAACAATGTATCCATCCTACGTAGCACAGGAGCAGATTTCCGGCAAGTGTGCATGGATCAGGCAGGTGGTTCAGGCAAACAGCGTGCGTCTTCCGATCGCGCGAATACGTATCGAGGGTCCATTCGGGACACTTGACACGGCGCCTGCTGTGTCGCCTAGTTTGCCGCCCGAATATCCGTACCTATTTTCAAACCGTTCGGATGAAATGTTGCGTCAAAAGGGCTTGAAATTTGGAGTAGTGGTTCAAGCAGTGACGTGCTCAAAAGCCGAGGAGTTGTCGGCGAGAGCGCCTTGTTCAGACGAGGTGGCACCCCAACAGTCAGTGCGTGGGAGAGAGCAGCACACCAATCGTAGAGAGGCCCCCGCCAGCCACGGGAATTGAGGTGACATCGCAAGACTCTAAACGCGAGGAAATGCCCGGAGACGAGGAACAGTTTTCAGACTTAGGTGAGGTGTTTGTCCAACCCACTTCCGAGAGTTCGCCGAAGTTGTTAGGAGTAAACAGAGCTGCAATGATAGCTGAACAAAGAGACGGAACGCTCCGGAAGAATAAGTTGAACAGAAGCGAGGGAGTTGAAAAGGAAAATGCTCTTTTTCCGGAGCGAAATGGTATACAGCACCTTAAGTACAGGGACAAGAAGGGAAGTTTGATCAGTTCGGTGTGGAAGAGGCTTATCGTACGAACCTCGCGCACCTGGATCATGGCCACGCGCTTGGTCAAAGGCATAGAAGGCGTTCAGAGGTCGAGGTAGCTGCGATTCACGATTTTCCGCAGCCCCGTACTAAGACCGACATCCGCTCTTTTTGGGCGTAGCAGGCTACTACCAGTGATACATTCACAGGTATTTTGAGTAAGCCAGTCCCCTCACTGACGCCCTTCGGAAAACTGAGCGCGTGATGGTAAAATGGGATCAGAAGAAGGAGCAGGCTTTCAATGATTTGAAAAGAGCGCTGACGAGCCAGCCATTGCTTGCAGCCCCTGACTACAACAAACCTTTTGTCATTCAGTGCGACGCTAGTGATCGAGGCATGGGGGTGGTATTGTGCCAGAAAGGGGAGACGGGTGACGAGCACCCCGTGCTTTACGCCAACCGGAAGCTGACAGTGGGTGACGAGGCATACAGCGCCTCCGAAAAGGAATGCGCGTGCCTCGTGTGGGCAGTTCAAAAGCTAGCTTGCTACATCGCCGGCTCGCATTTTGTTATTGAAACTTGACCACTGTCCCCTCACGTGGTTGCAGACAATGTCCGCTAAGAACGGCCGCCTCCTGCGCTGGAGGCTCGCTTTGCAGCAGTACTCATTTGAGGTCCGTTACAAAACGGGGAAGCTCAATGGCAACGCTGACGGCCTAAGCCGCTGCCCTTAGGGTAGAGATGTTTTCGAATAATATAGTTTCATTTTTTTCCGGAACTATGTTTTTATTATCAATATTGAGTTCTGCGGTTGGTGTCATTGTGAGTTCCTTTGTTGATGCGTTTTGCATACCAGATTTATTTTTATTCAGTTCATATTCTCGTGTTGAGTGTTGCCACATTAGATGGGTTTTAGTCAGTGCGTTTGTTTACCTTAGAGGCAGCCTGGTGGTCTTTCAGGGGATTGTCCTTCCACCCGCTTGCTTTGTAGATGTGTTTTTTGTGTTTTTCTGGACCTCCGAGTGCACGTGAGAGCGCCATGAAGCCCTCCGCGACATGGAAAGCCAGGAGTGTTCCCGCAAGTGTCTGGGCCATGAGTCTGACCGCTTCGTCGTGTTAAAACATTGAGTTACCCTCTGGGAGGACTGATTGAGGTGTTTGTGTGCCGGCTCGAAGTCCCTACCTGGGACAAGACTCCCTCCTACACGGGCTGGAAACCAATGTCGTTGGGAGCTTCCCACCGGCCGGAGATGCTGTTACGATTGGCGTATTGGCAATTGCCGCGACCGTCTGCAATATTATCGGGTTCAATCACCCAACCCTCCCGTCGTCTGGATTTCGCCGATTCCTTCCCCCCACCCTCATCGACGGGGAGCGACCAGGCTTTGTGTGCAAGAACGCGCGGCGACTAATTTTGCTACTGGCCACAAGCCGCTTTCCGCGGCTTCACGGGAACCCAAGCACCCGCCGGCAAGGCAAGTCACAATGCGCGATAATGGTTCAGGGAGGGGTAAACAGTGGCGTGCTGCGTTGCTCCTCCGGCGGCAATCTTCAGCTGCGAGCCGAGCATCGTGGGCCCGCTTTGTTGTGGATCCGAGACGGCGCTGTTGAAGGAAGGTTGCACCACCGAAGCTAACCGACTGACCTGTGAGAGGGAACGTGCCTTCTCTTTGTGAATGTGTGGACATCCGTTTCAGTGCCCCGGATTGGTGCGTCGTGACGTCAGGCGAAAAAAAGAGGAAAAGGGGGCGGACCCAACATGGTTATTTATTCTCGTGCGCGCAGGAGCGCAAAACCCTGTTCACTTAGTCAAACGCCATGTATATATCTGTATATAAGTTTCTTTCTTCGCCCTACGCGACCCCAATGTTTGCCCAAACTCCGGATCAAGGAGCGCCATCACCGGTCACACTACAGATACGCAACAGTGCGCATGCCTTTTGGCATTCGCAACGCTGCACAAACTTTCGAACGGTTCATTGACACCGTGACCCGCGGATTACCTTTCTGCTTCGCTTACATCGATGACTTGCTTGTGTTCAGTAGCGACGCAGAACAACACCTCCAACATTTTCGCCAACTCTTCAGTCGCCTTGGCGAATACGGCGTTATCGTCAATAGAGCCAAGTGCGAGTTCGGTGCTCACTAGCTGGACTTCATTGGCCACCGTGTAGACAAGAATGGCATTCGCCCCTTGCCTTCAAGAGTACAGGCCATCCAAGTCTTTCCGCAGCCATCTTTCATACGCAAACTTCGCGAGCTTCTTGGCCTCCTAAATTTTTACGCCCGTTTCATCCCGAACTGCGTCGCCCTCCTCCGGCCACTGACAAACATGTTCAAGGGAAACAAACCAAAAGCATCTCCACTCACTTGGTCTCCAGACGCACTAACCGCTTTCAAGAATGTCAAGATCAAGCTGTCCGAGGCAACCCTTCTCGTTCATCCGACACCGGGAGTTCCGCTTTGCCTAATGACCGATGTATCTGACGCAGCAGTCGGAGCTGTCCTGCAGCAGTTTGTGGACAATACCTGGCAACCCCTTGCTTTCTTTTCCCGCAAGTTGTCACCCGTGGAGTCACGCTACAGCACTTTCGGAAGAGAACTTCTTGCAATGTACATGGCTGTACGCCACTTCAGGCACTTCTTGGAGGGTAGAGAGTTTCATATCTAGACGGACCACAAACCTCTGACCTTCGCCATTCGGTCGAACTCCACGAAATTTTCACCTCGTGAAACCCACCACCTGTCTTTCGTCGCATAATTCACAATGGACATACGGCACGTGCAAGGGCAGGACAACGCTGCCGCGGATGCACTATCAGGTGTCGCAGCAATCTCCAGTTCCCAACACTCGGCCGATATCGACTTGAGCGCGTCGCATCAGCGCAGCAAGATGACGCCGAAATAATAGCCCTTCAAAAAAACCCCAGGCGCGCTGCACCTTTGTGAAGTACCCATCCCATGGTGTGCTGTCCCGATGCTTTGCGATGTTTCCACGCACACCCCGCGTCCACTCGTCCCGGCGAATTTCTGACGCATTGCTTTCGATGCCTTCCATAGACTATCGCACCCTGGAATACGAGCCACGCAACATCTGCTGACGCAGCATTTCGTTTGGCCGGCCATCAACAAAGACTTACGCGAGTGGACGCGCTGCTGTCTCGTATGCCAGCTGTCAAAGGTTAACCGGCACACCAAGCTCCCTCTGGGATTGGTGCTTTATTGAGGAGGGTCGAGTGAAGAGTATAAGGCGAACAGCGGCGGAGACGGCCGAGGCATGGCGCCGGTGCTGATCCTGCGTGGCAGAGTGCGAGCGCAGTGCTGTCGGCTCGGTGTCTGGATTCCAACTGAGCGTTTCTACAAAGTGCACGTTGATATTTTGGGACGCTGGCCTCCTTCAAAAGGAAACACATACCTACTTACTTGCGTGGATCGGTTCACGCGTTGGCCCGAGGCGTTCCCTCTTCCCGACATCCGTAGTGAAACTATCGCCAACGCCTTCGCTGCCGGCTGTATTTCCCGCTATGATGTCTCATCAACTATCACCACCGACCGAGGTCGCCAGTTCGAGTCGGCACTCTTCAATAACCTTCTGACCCTTCCTAGCACTTCCCGCATTCGAAACACAGCGTACCACCCCATTGCCAACGGGCTTGTTGAGCGTTTTCACCGCTCCCTCAAGACTGCACTCAGGGCACAGCCGGACGCTACCCATTGGTCCACCTCCCTTCCCTTGGTTCCGCTGAGTCTTCGGGCTACTTTGAAGCAGGATCTGCACTGCACGCCCGCAGAGATGGTCTTTGGTGCGCCGCTACGCCTTCCGGGAGAGTTTATCACTGATTCCGAATCATCACCGTGCCCTGATCCCACAGACAACCTGACCAAATTACGAAGTTCGGTTCGCTCACTTCGTGTGCCCGCACCACGCTGCCAACAGCGTGCGGATGCCCATGTTCCCAGCGAGCTGACAACGTCCCCCTACGTTTTTGTCCGCCATGACGCCGTGGCAAACTACTTCAGCGCCTGTATGACGGACCCTACCGCGTCATCCACCATGCTGATAAGCATTTTACCTTGGATTTGGATGGCAGACAGGGCAGTATTTCTGTTGATCGCCTCAAACCAGCGTTCATTGAGGATACGCTCTCTACACAACCACACGAATCCACAATACTAATTGCGGATCACCCTCCACAGCCACCCCACTCGCAACAAAGAACAAAACCCTCACGACGGCCTCCAAAAGTATCCTTTTGGCTTACTCCATGGCTCCGCCACTAGAGGGGGGCCTCCTGTAGCAGCATCAACGAAGACGAAGACGACGAAGCACCACTCTGAGGCTCACTGAGCGAGTCTTGGGCGTAAACGGTCAGTGCTCCCAGGAACTCTGGGTGTTCGCCCAGGCATAGCTGCCGCTGGCCCGTGACCTGCTGACGGGCCAGCGGCAGCTATGTTGATTATCAGAGCAGGGTCAACTTTTATGAGAGTGCCTCTGGTATGTCTAACAGATAAGAAGTCGGCGTTCCTTTGCATTGCTGCAACACGATGCATTTGGGCGGTGAGTGCGATAAGTGTGCGAAATATATTTACGCATCTCTTAAGTAAAGCTTGTTGAGATTTAGAGCTCCGTGTTGTCTCTCCCCTTCTTTGTTCTTGTCGGCATTCGCTATGAATTTTTAGATGCGACCACATCTCATTCACTCGCCTTGTCCATTCATACGGCGTTGTTGTCCGTTCCACAACAAAACCGAGACATAATCAAATTAAATCGACTCATTCAAACCCGGTTTCGATCACACGCACCCGAAGGGGAGTTTGTGCGAAGCACGGGGGGCTATGAGGAGAGTTTGGAGTTTGGTGGCACGTTACATTAACACCCCCTCGAGGGAGGTACGCCTCGTTTGTCCCTCTGCATCGTGCTCTTCGAGAGGGGAGCGCACCGCAGCGCACCCACTGCACCACGGAGTGAAGGGAGAAAACGTGAGAGAATGCGAAGCGGGTTTGTAGATAATCAAATCGCCAACGCACGCCGCTACGAACGTTAAAGATTTAAGGCGCCTTATATCCGCGTCGCGTCCGTCTTTGACTCATTCAACCTGGCGCCGGACTGTTTTTTTTTTATATAGTGTACGTCAAGGTGCTGGAGAGTAGTACTTTAGGAGAGTAGGCGAGGGGGGGAGGATACAACGCATGATGGCACTTATTCCTGGAAATCTCCCACAATCAGCGGCCAGGCAGCGCGCGATCTCCCCCCGTTTAAGGAAGACGAAAAGCGCGCGCACCCGCAGCTGTTGCTATGCGGACAGGTTCGGGGCGCTTGCATTCGCATAAAGAAAAGAAGCTCCCACTTACAGCAACAATGATGGAGTTAAGGTCGTTGCGACAGCGAAGCCCCAAGCATACCACTTAGAGAGATTGACCAAGATTGGGCAATAAAACATAATAATCATAAAACATAATATTCATACGCGTTCCCGGCATGTTTCACGCGATTTCAGAATCAATTCAACGGAAACACCAAGTGAACCCCACGATTCATCGCATCTACACAGGGTTCCCCTCGCGGGGAGGTGGGCGCAATTTTAACATTCTTGCCGCAGTTCCTCCCTCTGTCTGACACATCATTTTTGTGGTCCCAAGAATGCTGACACAATATTTTCTCTACTACGATAGAACACGCGCAGCCGCCTGGCTGCCTCCTTATCCGCAGTTGCTCCGGCCGAGGGGGTGAGCGTCGCTGCAGAAATGAGCCCTAGTCAAGCAGGGGAGAGGCAGAGAGAGAACAGTGCGATGAGAAAAACGTATTACCCGCGCAGTGCTCCTGCGACTAGGAGCCTGTACATGAAATCGAAACGGTGAAACAAAGTCCTATCACTTTCCAAAGCAAGATGAGAGCAGAGTGATGTAAACACTCGTCCAACTTCGCCGAAGGTGTGTCCAATTGTTCGTCGAACCTTCGAAAACCCAAATCGCAAACAAAGAACGAAACCATGCTACGATTCTTTCCCACTATATAAATGCATCTACGGACGATCTAAATGTATACCGATACGTGGTGGTGTACTAAAACACTGTTTCTCATGATCTATTCGTGTATGATGTCATCTAGAACCGGCTCCTTTTCGCGATTTTCAAGTAGCCGTTTTGCCATAATGGAAGCCGGTTTCAAGCACGCGCCATGTATCGAGAGGTCTTATCAGAGCTTTTCGGTCGACCAACTGGTCTATGGGGGACATGCATTGGTTTTTGTACACAGCGCTAACAAAGCTTCGCATTGAACACATAACTTTGGCCTGGCAATGTGCACACTAGCCGTTAAAATACGAGAAAATGGTGCAGGTACTCGTACAGACGTAAACTGGCAAAGAGGGAGTTATTTACGACCTCAAAGAGGTTGGGTTGATCCCGATGGCGGCGGGAACTTTTAAGATGGGGGCAAGAGCGAAAACGCAGAAACGTTGAGGTTCTGGTGCACGTTAAAGATACCGAGCTGGTGAAAATAATCCGAAGCCGTTCTCTGTGGCTTGTCTAAGTGGCCAGTTTTTAGCATTGGAGAGTTCACCCCTCACCATCGCCCCCCCTTTCACACTTTTAGGATATCCTTTAAGTACTCAAAGACAATGGCTAGCCTGCTCTGAGATTTTCTCGAACACGGGTGCTGTAACCATGGTAAAACAGCATGCGGCTGAAGAATTATAAAAGGTTAAGCGGTGTCGCGATAGCTGTTGCGGCGGCATCAAAGCACGTCTTTCTTGGCGGTGTTTGCCTGTCCACGCGTGCTCATAGCTGCCGCAGAAAATGTCTAATACCAGCTATCGTCGGATAGCATTGTGATAGCAGCACCCAAGTGCTGTCTCGAGATTGTCCCAGTGTGCTATGAAAAAGACATTTATCGCGGTCATTCTGAACAGCGGTACACTTGTGTGAATTGCACCGAGATAACCTCACGGGTGGGCGGTTTGCGCCATCACAAGCCGTCTTTGATCGCTGGGAGGCTGCAGCAGGAACAGCGCACTTAAACGCCCCAGCGACAAGCAGAATTCTCAAGAGCATTACAGCGGTTTATTTATTTTTATTTATTTTATTTTCAATACTGCCAGTCTCGGGCGAGACCATAGCAGGTGGGCATTCATACAATTTCAGCAGGAACAACAGCGATGGGCCTAACATTGGCCAACAAGCAAAAACAACAATAAACCGTACAATAAAGGGTATCACACACACACACTTTCACTTCACGTGCAGAACCGCTGAGTTGTGCAGCGTCGTCAATGTTTACATAAGGGAAGGTTAAAAAAAAATAAAAACAATGGTATAGAGGCAACAATGTGTAGACACAAGAATACAGACAACAATACGGACGTACAGACATGTAAACAATGTAAAGACATAGACATACAAAGTCTTCGCGCACTGTAGACCACCGAAGTTTAGTTACGAAAAGCATCAAATTCCCTCCACCCCGACATCCAGTTCACGCTTCAAAGCGAACGCGATGGCTCCCTTCCCCCACCCCCCCCCCCCTCCTTCTTATTTGATGTCCAAGTGACGAGTAGACCGAAAGGCCTCAGGTGTGTCCTCCCTATTCCCAGAGCGGCGACTGTGTGTTTCCCGTTTTATGCCCGCAAAGAGCAGCAGAATCGGGTAATTTTCGGACCCACAACAAAAAAAGAAAGAGAAAAAGAGAACCACTCTAAAGGTTTATCTTTTCCGTGTCCGCCGCCGTAAGCAAGAGAGGGCGGCTAACTGCGAGAGGGCATCGACCGTCGGAGCCCTGGAACGCCGAAGCCGGTGCCCGGCGTGCCATGAGCAAGCGAGGCGCCAGACGGCTTATTCAGAAAAGAGGGGTGCAAATCGTCCATAACCATCAACGGCGACGGGCTACCCGATCCCGGCCCCAAAGAGAGCGCCCGGAAGGCAGAAACGAAGTCGGCGGACAGAAGAAAGGACGCAGCGCCGTCGACGAACAATGCGGGACGGGATACCAGAAGTTGACCTTGCCGGGACGGCCGTCCTCGAAAGGGGAACGAACTGGGGGAAGCAGCCCCTCCCTTTGTTGCCCCACCGGGCCTGAATCATTCGGCTTAGCCCTGCCGACAGGCGCCCGTCCGTGTAGGAAAAAGGGCTACGTTGTTCAGCGAAGATCCCCGAGAGAGGTCAACCGCGCTGAAAGAATGCAAGACGGCGCTAGAGAATGCAAGACGGCGCTAGAGTGGGGGCGCCGCATCCACGAAGCCTCAAGGCCGTGCCGGCCTCGGAACGTCGGGTTTCTATTCCCTGCGCTATTGGTTGGGCTGGGGTGCAACCATATCCAAAGGACATGTAGAGGAAACCGCAAAGTGAGCTCATCGCGTGGACAACAGATGTGCTTTACAAAAAGAAAAACAAAACCAAACAAAGGTGGCATTGACCGGAATATCACTTTGAAAGGAGGGCACTTTGTACTTAAAGCAGGTGGCTATGGGAATGAGTACAAAAGAGTGGTCTTAACATGTTTAAAGTTCGCCATTGTGATCGGTTGAGTCGTTATCCAGTAATTTGCAGAAAGTTGAAAAGCATACTGTATTTGATATAGTTGGGTCCAGTTCGTTCCATTCTTTCACTGCAAGCGGAAAAAAAAAAAAAGCGAGTATTGAAATGTATCATTATGGAAAGAGTACTCTTTTAGTGTGTACGAGTGTTTGCGGCGTGAGAGGCGTGAAGTCGAGAGTGATATATATTTGGAGGGCATCTATTTTCAGCCGATGGTGTAGTACCTGGTGTAGGAATTTCAAGCGCGCTACTACTCTTGCTCTGTCTGATAGTGTTGAAAGACCCGCAAGAAGTAGCAAGTTTGTGGGCGAGTCGTTACGGGTGTACCTGTTGTAGATGAACCTGATGGCTTTTCTCTGTACCCTTTCTATTTTATTTTCTTGCTGGAAATTGTGTGCGGAAACCAAACAACGTTGGCATACTCGAAAATTGGGCGTACGAACGTGGGGTAGGCCAGCAGCTTGGTACGCCATGGTGCGAGTCGCAAGCGGCGTCTAAGAAAAAATAACTTGCGCAGAGCAGTTGAAGTGATGATGTCGATGTGTGAATCCCACTGAAGGGTTGATGTTAGAGTGACACCTAAATATTTGTGCTGGTTGACTTTGTAAGGACGGTTCCTTCAAGAACGTAGGAGAAGTTAGAGGGATTTTTTTTCGCTGTAATGGTCATACACACTGATTTTTTTTGTTGATGGACATTTGCCACGTGTTACACCATTCGGCAATTTTTTGGAGTGAACTATTCAGAGTGCAGTGGTCTTTCGGGCCCTTAATTTCTTTGTATATGATGCAGTCGTCTGCAAAAAGTTTAATGTGACCGTCTAAGTTGCAGGTGATGTCGTTAATGAAAATGAGGAATAACAGAGGTCCTAACACTGATCCTGGGGGACGCCTGAGGTGACGGGAACTGTATCGGATGGTGCTTGGTCGCAAACAGTGTATTGCAATCGCTGGGACAGAAAGCTTTTGATCCATGCTGTAATAGGTCCTTCCCGATAATGGCCCTCAGTTTCGAGATTAACTTGGCGTGGGATACACAGTCGAATGCTTTTGTGAAGTCTAAAAGAATTATGTCTGTTTGACCGCGGTTGTTGATCGTTAGCGCGAGATCATGTACTACCTCGGCTAGCTGGGTGGTGGTTGATAGGTTCCTTCGAAAGCCGTGCTGGTGAGGCGTAAGAATGTTATTGTTTTCTAGAAAGGTGGTTAAGTGTTTCAGTATAATGTCTTCCATGATTTTGCAACATGTGCTAATGAGGGAAATAAGTCGGTAATTACACGGTGTGTCATCGCCGGATTTGTGAATTGGTACAACTTTGGCTATTTTCCAGTCATCTGGTAACTGCGCAGTCTCAAGAGATTTTCTGAACACAATTCCAAGGTAATGGCTACACAATTCCGCGTATCGTTTCAGAAATTCGTTCGGGATATTGTCGGGGCCATTTGCTTTTTTTGTGGTCAAGGTTGAGTAGAAGATTAAGGATACCGGCGTCCGCTATGTTTAGGGGATCGATAGGTGGATCCGCGGTAGAACTTAGTGTCGGGAGCGCGCCGTTATCGGATATAAACACGGAGTGAAAGTAGTCGTTGAACTGGTTAGCCTTTGGTGTTTTTTCCTCCGACGATACCACTGGAGCTGTGGTTGGGGGTGTGCGGAAAATAGTTCCAAACCTCTGCGGGTTGTTTGTAATGAATTGTGGCAGTGTTTCGTTAAAGTAGTATTGTTTTGCGTTAGTCACTTGCGTTTTGAATTCTTTGTGGCACTTTTAGTCTACTATTTACCAAAGGGCTGCCACCCTTTGTTTTGCGGGTACGCCGTAGTCTTTTTGCTTTACGCTTAGCGTGAATTACATCTCGGGTAATCCAGGGTTGTGTTTTCGCGCGTTTTTAGAGTTTTCAGGGGAATGAATTTTCTATGCTGTTTACAATGATGGATTTACACCGAAGCCAAAGATCGTTTACATTAATTAATGGATCGGAAGCCATTTGGGAGAAGCTTTGGAATTCGTGTGGCCAGGTAGGGTTGTCACGCTGGCGTCGTCGTCCGCCTCTATTGAATTGACGACTTCTCCTTTGAGTATGTATTTTTTGAAGCAGCAGTGGCCAGTGGTAAGGTACATTTGGGTATATCATGGTCGAGAAAAATGCCATCGATTACGACTGTTTGGCTTTCTCTGCAGAAAAAACAGATCACTTAAAAGTATAGGTCGAGAATG
>CM023456.1:103686028-103810912 GCA_013339765.2 Haemaphysalis longicornis
TGAACCACTTCGGCACCTGTTTGCTGTGATTTTGTCGAACCGGAAGTCACCCGCAACGAAAGGAATTTCCCGAACCCGAACCGTAACCGAACCGGTATTTTCTTTCGTTCGACACACTGGTAGGAAGCCATTTTTACATTAAAAGCAGTACCGGAAATTATACTATAACAGGTATACGCATGGCCTATCATCGGCCACAACGAAAAACGAAGACATATGACGGACTTCTAATCAATGGTTTTTAAGCCTGAAATGTTCCCAGTTCCAAAGTCTATTCGTTTAACCATTTGCCTGCCATTTAATACGTCCAAGTGTTAGCAACACTGCCGTACTTGTCTTAGTTACGTGAGGTACTCCTATCCAAACCAAGTGCATCCTATCAAATTACATGCTCATTACACCGCATGCATCGCAAACCAGCCACCAGGGTGCCCACAGCAACGCGATGCAGAAACACCTATAGACGCTGGTGTCTACAGCGGCGGCAGGCATATTTATTTATTATAATTTCTGTATTTGATTTTAATGTTTAAATGTGTTTATAAAATAATAATAATTAGTGAAAGACATTTATTTATATTCTAAAATTGTATTTTATAATGCGTTTATTTTAAATTCTTTCTACCTAATTTTTTTATCCGGATTGCTGTTGGCTGATACGTTAATTGGTACATTGCGATCGTGTTTAGAATTTGCACCATTTGTTTTAATATTAGTGTCTATTCTTTCACAGATTATTCACATTGAATGCTGCAGGATTATATTTTGAAAGCTATAATTATTTGTGCTTTAAGAAAGGTGTGACGTTTCTATTCTCTTTTTACTTTCGTTTCCCTTCTTTTCATTACGTTAATGTAATACGTTCTGCTTTGAATATTTTCATAAATAAGGACACAATACGTAACCTCCGCCCCGTGTAGTACACCTCACGGGGTGCTTAAGGGTTTTGAGAATAAATAGGTAAATGATACAATAGGTTTTAATTTACGCGCATCATCTAAAACGCAGCGTGTGTTCGAAAGAGTAAGACGATGATTCTTGTAAAGCGCCTACGTTAATTTTCTAAGGTTGAATATTGATCGCGTTGCTAAATTAGAACCACGGAGGAACAAAATGGGATGGAATATATCCGCATTTGTACACTCATTCCCTAGAAAGCAGAAATGCGATTAGAGCTACAAAGAGACCGGAAACAAAAAATGTAAAAACCCATCGGTGCATCCATGACAAAACTAAACGAAGGGCATTTTGCGTTTTCGCAAGTAAATCGATGAATTCGCCCTGACATCAGTGGGTAAGTGGTATGTTTGCCCGCCCAATCGCAACTTCGCATTGAATTCCGGTTGAATCGCTGGTAAGTGCACTGCAGTTTCCACCAATGCAGTTTAAAAAAAAAACACAATTCATAAAATAGCTTCACAAGCAATGCGCACTTCCAGGATTCATGTTTGAAGCGCGACAGACGATACACAAGAAGAGGACAACACGTCTGTCCGCGCTTTAACATGAATCAGATCCACTAGCTCAACGTTCCGTTCTAGTGCACTTTCCAGGATTTTGGTCCCTCCCTGTGCCTGAGACGACATGCAAATGGGATAAACAAGGGGAATTTTTTCTGCTCTGATTGAAACCCCCGACTATAAAATTGTTTTTTTTTGTTTTTTGTTTTTTTGTCGTTTGCAGTCACGAGATTCCGTTTGGCAGAGCTCGGGAGATTGGATGGTGCACAAATGTACGACAAGCAGCAGCAGTGTCCCTGAGAAAGCTACAACGAAGGAAGAGCGACGAATGGCCTTCCTCTAAAGTGATGAGTGTCGGAAAGCTTTTATGCCTCCTTTGTCAACGCGGACCCGAAAGGGGTCAGTGGGCCGAAAATGAAAAAAAACAAAACGCTCCTAAATACTGGCCACTTGTCACTTGGATATTTGTCCCAGAGTGCAAATTGTACCGAGAGTGCTTAGTGGTTTTCCGTTTCTTTTTTGGAAGGCAATTTTCTGCTGAATTCGTTTCTAACAGACACGTGCCAGAAGAGTCTCTGACGCGGTCCACCACTGCTGCTCTCGGTTATTCGTGGAATGCAAAGGGAATGCAGCTTCATAGAAAGGTAAGCATAAGGCCTCTATAACTTACCTACCACTGCAGGCCTGCAGCGTCTCTAGGTTCTGCAGCTTCATGATACGCGCAAAGCTAATGATACGGAGACACTCGCTTTCTGTGCAAACTGCCTGCAGTTTTTAAATACTCCATCGGCGTCCCCCCTCGGTCAAACGTTTTGAAAATTTTCTCACTTATTCTCCTCACCAATTTAGTGCAAAAAAGTTTTAAATGATGACTTAAGCCTGCACTTATTTGTGGGACTTACTGCTTACTGTTTTGGGACCCACTTCTGGCCTAGTGGGTACTTCAGGACCAAAGTAGTGACATTCAGTTGTCAACAAATAAATGCTGAAGACGAGAATGATCATTTCACTGAATCACCCGTATGAATTAGGACGTCTTGTTTTACAAATACACCATTGGGAATGTTCTGTTCGTTTTTATTTATGAAAACGTATGGGACCGTAAAGCATTGCGCCTTGTGGGAAAAAAAATTGCTGAATTGCGCAGCTAATTGAAAGTGTACTTTTAAAAATTGGGGAAGCTTGCACTAGGGGTGCAAAGCTGGAGAAACAGCAGAGCTGGCGATATCTCTCCAATCGTCGGAGTTCCCTTTGTTGCACATCACAATAATATTTCCGAACTTACCGCTGAAAGTTTTTCATGACGGCTGGCCCGGATGGTTTCGTCCGCAAGCTTCCACAGCTCTCCGAAAGTGGGCCGCCTTAGGCCCGTTAGGCCGTTCTAGAACCCTCGACCAAGCCCCCCGCGCTCTCTCAGGGTACTCCAATATTCTTCGTACACAGCTCATCAATTTCGTACACCGGACACTGCAAACGAAAGAAAAGCGCGTCCTGCATTCGAATTTAGGAATTGTGAGAAGTGCGACCATGGGCAGGAAGCCTGCTTACAAAGTCAAGAATTATGAACTTTAACCATTACCACTGTTATTGACGGCGTTTTGCAAATGCCTTCAATATGAACTTTACAAAACGTTTCCTGACTTATTTCCACCTGCTTATTATCTGATTATCTCGTTATGACATTTCAGAAAGCCATTGGGTTAAGTCGTACTGTTCAACTCACTCACTCACTCACTGACTCACTCACTCACTCACTCACTCACTCACTCACTCCCCTTCCTTCCTCCCTCCTTTACTCACTCACCCAGTCACTCCCTCCCTCACGCCCTCCTTTACTCACTCACTCACTCACTCACTCACTCACTCACTCACTCACTCACTCACTCACTCACTCACTCACTCACTCACTCAGTGGAAAGGATGCTCTCTGTTCAGCATACAGACAAGAGCATTCATTGCCGACGCATAAAAAATTTTACCTTCATCTAGTCGATGCATAAGTGTGGCCAAGATGGCTCATGCATATACATGACGAAAAACACTTACCAGACCCTCTGTTGTCGTATGGATGTTTCTGAAATTCTACATACCTCATTATTAAATGAGGGCAACGACAAACGCCCGCACCGCAACCGTTACATAGAACTGGATGGTTATTTTTGAGGTTGTGGTACCGGGGTTTACCTGTACCACAAGGTAAAAGTTCCATCCATCACTTTGCCCGCAGTAGTGGTGCGAGTGGCATGCAAAATAGGATAACAAAGGTAACACCATTTGAAGCATATTTCGTGACCTGAGAGTTTCCTTGGGCTAGGTGCAGGACTTCTCAGGCATAATGTTACCGGCCGAAAGAGGCCATTTTTATTCATCCGTGCATTCCACACGCTTTCTGCGTTTGCCGTGATAAAACTCTTAGCCTGTACCCAAGAAAAGAAGCCTATATGCCCCACTTCCCAAAGTGACTTCATTTTCAAAAAAACTCTGCAAGTCACCGTCAAAATCAGAAGATTTTATTGTAAACAGAAGGTTGAGTACATGGCTAAGATATACAAAAGGAAGTCCCCAAAATAACAGTGCTTTCGTATTCCTCTAAATACAATAAATATCGCGGAAAATTATGAATGCTGTTTGAGGAGATGGGATTTCAGCGAAACTTTTGACAATATGCAGTGTTTTGAGTTCCTTAATTTTCTGCGGAAATCCATTCCAAATAGTAAATGCGGGGAAAATTGGCTGTTTGCTTTTCGTAATTAGTTGAAAATTTATTCCGGAATAAAAAACATTCGCCGAAAATATTGTGAGGTTGTGAATAGAAGGGAACAGTCTTCCCCGCCTGTTCTCTTCGGAGGAGGTTATTATTAAGGAGGTTTTTTGGCCGGAGCAGGTTATTAACAGCTATATAGAGGAAGATACAAAGACTATACCGGACAAGGTTCGAATCTGTCAAAATGCAGTAATTATTCCAGCATAGACTTGGTCTAAGCAAGCTACGGACACGATCTTATGATTCTGAATGCTTGTTTCTGGATTGTTTGGACCGACGCGAGATGACTTTTGTATATTGTTGCCTCAAGAACTGTTGCACTAAGTATTATGTGAGTGAACAAATGAATAATAAGCATCGTGGGTGTCTGACGACTGAAATATGGTCGGGCTTGGACGATTACACGTATACCATATGCCATTATCTTTTTAATGTAAGCAGGCATGAACAGCATAACTCAAGTAGCATAACTCAAACCAGCAATGTTGAGCTGCTGGTTGCTGTCACAGGTTGCTGTGCAATGTAAACTGAAGGAACTTAAGTTGTGTTTCGTTGGTTAGAATTAAATGCAACAAATTTAGTTTTTCGATTAACAATTTGTGATATGTTGTTTCGACACCATTAACTAATCATTCAAATCAGTGTTTAATTTTGTCAGTGAAGTCGTCTCAAACTTGTCCGAAAACGAAATCGTCGTGTCATCAGCACACAAACCGTATTTTGAAGGAGAAAGTTCTTTAGATTGATAGTTTATTTTTTAACATAATAGTAGTCAGAGCTTAGAGCCTTGAGGCACACCTTGGTATGTAGTAGCGGTGTTAGAGGAAACTCCAGAAATTGAAGATACCTATGTGCTATCCCACAAGTAGCTAGCAGTAATTGCAGAAGTGGACAAGTTACGTCAATGGCTTTTAATTGTTTTTAAATGGGTGATATGGTTGATGATAGCAAAAGCCCTTCTTAGATCAATAAAATGGAAGCTGCGTAACGCCAATAGTCAGTTATTCTTTAAGTTGATCTATAAACGATACTAGTGTAAGGTCAGTGCATTGTGAGGTCAGAGGTCATTGTTAGGTACCTCAAACGCTCCGAAGGGCATTACATAGAGGGGCGGACAGAAATAGCAAGCGAAAAAAAGTGGCAGTGCAACGCCGGAAAGTTCGGGAGGTAAAGCAAGCACAAACAAAAACTGTCGTTTCAAATCGCGCGCCATCAGCCGCAAAGGGTTCGCACAACATCCGACAGATGAGTAGGAAGACGCAGTGAAACATCCCCCTCGCGAGGGGCACGATCAAATGCAGAGCATTTCCGGGGGCGCACGACGTTAAGTAGTTTGCGCTACGTTAATGTTGTTGCACTTGTGGTAACTGCTGACGAGAGAGCGCTTCGTCAGCAGTAATTTGAATGAGTCAACGATATAAGGCGCGTTAGTAGCGTCCCATTCTGTGTCGGCTTTGTGGCGCCGTGGGTAGAGCACCATGTACGTTGCGTTCCGCCCGCAGGGTCGAGGGATCGAAACCTGGCACCGGATAGAATTTTTATATATCTATAGTAGGGAGGGGTGCGGTGCGGACTACGGACGTCAACGCGGGTGAAATCGTGAGTTACTGATATGCTCTGCATTTAAAAAACAAAACTTTAACGTATACGCAGGATAAGTATGCAAACAAAACCATAGTTGGAAGGCTTACTTACACAAAGCAAACAATACAATTTTTACAGTAGGGAGTTTACCATCGGCCGTGACAATGGACACAAATGTGTTGTTTTACACAGGCAAGGCAATATAAAAACATTACCTCTTGTTTTCACAATTTACGAGGTCATTAGATTGACAAGGCAGTGTAAGGAACATTTAACACTGGGCTTGAAATTGATAGAGTAAAGTTCCATTTATTTTTTAAGGTAATAATTTTGACGTAATGATAATAGCGCTGATTGGAAAGTAAGTTTGTTGCTGAGACTACGTGTTCGGGCAACGCGTTCCGCTCCGTAATGCTCAGGAGAAGATGTGTATTCTGGCATTTACTTCTTCCCCCACAAAGTGGTTCCATTTTACGAAAGTTGTCTAGTCTGGAGGAAGCATGACTGGCATTAGAAGGTGGACCAGGAAAAGAAGACGCTTGGCGTAACACGGAGTAGAAAGAAAACAAGTCATTTATATTTTCTATGCATGGTGAGTGTCGTGAGGTTTAAAAGTGCTTTACGGCAGATTGGTTCTGATGATGTGGGTAAGATTACAAAATTATCTTTGCCACCAGGTTCTGTACAGATTCAAGTAAATTGGTTAGGTAATCGTAATGAGAGTGCCAGATAATTGACGCCCATTCTCACGATGGTGCAATAAGCGAGGTATTTGCGAGCAGTTTATTGCTCAAGCTCGGAGAGTGTAAGCAACATTCAAAGTGGCCCAGTTTTTAAAACATATATTGGTTACGTACAATACAATGTTGCAGCTCATATTGGAGGTTATATAAATTCCAAGATATCTATGCGATGAAGCAGATTGTAGGTCACTCGCAGTTATTGTGTAGCAATTTAAGGGCCGGTCAAACGCACAAGGAAATGCTACGTAGTTTTTTTGTACGTTAATGGCCATTCGCCATTTGTAACACCATTTCGATAGTTGCGTTAGGTCAGATTGAAGCGGAGATACGTCAGTGTAGTTTGGTATTTGCCTGTAAGTAAAAAAATAATCAGTTTTTGAAGAACTGGGTTTTTGCCTTACGGGCTTTTGCGTGCACCTGGGCACACTAGAGTGTTTTAGCTGACCGTTTTTGACGCTCCGCTATGCTCCCGAAGTCCCGCTCAGCACAACCAGAGCGTCAACAGCCGAGAGGCCTTCGCGAATGATTCGCGAATGATTCGCGGGAATGATTCGCGTGACTGGTCGTTTCGCGTGCGCGTGTAAACCAAAACTTCATCCTAAAGGAAACAGGAATTTGTATTTCGTCGCCCAAAGAAAGCCAAATACCGTGTTTCTTGGCCTCATTTGCCCTTTTTTTTGTATAGTGTAGTCGCTGACATGGTATAATTTTATAAATAACAATAAACAACCCGAAAAAAAATTGGCATAGCCAAGCCAAGGCTGTCTTTGTCGGCGCTGCATAGAAGCAACCCCGCTCTTCAGTCGACATTCTCCGCTTCCGTTCTAAAGATCTTTGAGGTATGTGGCCCCATTGTCAATTCGGAAGCGCTTTCGCGGCTTCGGCGGTCGTGCTTCAACTGAAGAAACGAAGTTCGCCGTAGCGCTCTCGCATCGAGGGGGAGTGGCTCCCCATGTACAAACCCATACCGAGTCTTATGCGGCGTGCATTTTGGACGTGCTATCCTTGTGCCAAGGGTTAATTGGCGCATTCATGGGAGGTTGTGGCCGTTACTACACCAGGGTGGCCAATCCTGCTCTGGTGAGGGAGTGCATTACCGGCAATGGTCGCCAGGGTCAGGCCGCATCCCAAGCCACTTTGTGCAATTCCATCAATACGCGGATTTTTTTAATCCGGTGGGAATTGTCCGGCACCGGGATTCGAACCACGGTCCTTCTGCACGCGAGGCGGATGCTCCACCTCTAGGCCAGACTTCATATTATGCGATAACCCTGGCGTGGTGCAGGATGTGGAAGTGCTCGGAAGGGTAATGTGTACTGACCACCGTATGGTAAGATCTCGAATTAGGCTAGATTTGAGGAGGGACCGCAACAAGCTAGTACGAAAGAAGCCGATAAATGAGCTAACAGTAAGACGTAAAGCAGAAGAATTCAGGATCGCGTTACAGAACCGATATTCAGCTCTTAACGATGAAGCCGAGCGTACGAAACAGGAAGCCAGCGACACCCTTACACTCATTATCACGGAGTGTGCAGTAGAAGTCGGGGGCACTATGGCTAGACAGGATACTGGTAAACTTTCACAGGAGACGAAATATCTAATGAGGAAACGGCAAACCATGAGAATCTCTACCGCAGCTGACAGAATAGAACTAGCCGAGCTCTCGAAGTTAATCAATAAGCGTAAGACAGCTGACTTACGGAAGTATAATATGGAGAGGATCGAATACGCTGTAAAGAACGGAGGTAGCCTGAAATCAGTGAAGAGGCGTCTTGGCGCGGGGAAAAATCAGATGTATGCACTTAAAAATAAGCAAGGCTATGTCATCACAAATAGGAGTAAAATAGTCACAGTGGCCGAGGAGGTCTATAGGGACCTGTACAGTAGCCGGGACATCCAGGACAATGCCGAACGAGACAGTAGTTCAGAGGAGATAGACATCCCACCAGTAACGACCGAAGAAGTAAGGAAGGCTTTGAAAGAAATGAAATGGGGCAAAGCACCTGGTGAGGATCCGATAACAGCACACCTCTTGAAGGATGGCGGAGAATTGTACTTGAAAAAACTGGCGAACCTGTATACGCAATGCCTAATGACCGCAAGTGTACCGGAATCTTGCAAGAACGCGAACATCATGCTAATCCATAACAAAGGCGACATGAAACACTTGAAAAATTTCAGGCCGATCAGCTTACTATCAGTGGTCTAACAAGGTACTTATCAAGGTAATCGCTAACAGAATTTCTGAAACCTTAGATTTTCAGTCAACCTAAAGAAACAAGCAGGGTTCCGTAAAGGTTATTCAACAATGGACCATATTCACACGATCAATCAGGTCATAGAGAAGTGCGCTGAGCATACTGAACCCCTATATATAGCCTTCATAGATTATGAGAAAGCATTTGACTCGGTCGAAACCCTAGCAGTCATTCAGGCATTACGTAACCAGGGGGTAGACGAGCATTATGTGAGAATACTAGAGGATATCTAGAATGGGTCCGCAGCTACCATCATCCTCCATAAGGAGAGCAGTAAAATACCTATAAGGAAGGGTGTCAGACAAGGAGACACAATCTCTCCAATGTTATTCACAGCATATTTTCAAGAAGTATTCAGAATCGTTGGATTGGGAACAGGTGGGACTAAGGGTTAATGGAGAATACCTCAGTAACCTCAGATTTGCTGATGACGTTGCCTTGCTAAGTAACTCGGTGGGCCTGAAATAACCGTGGGCCTGAAAATTAATATGCAGGAAACTAAAGTAATGATCAATACCTCTGGACAGAACAGCGGTTTGAGATTGGTTTGCGAGGCAGTGGAAGTTGTAAGCGAATATATCTACTTAGGCCAAGTTGTGACCCCAGATCCCAACCATGAGGCAGAGAATATTAGAAAGATAATAATGGGGTGGGGTGCATATGGCAGACATTTTCAGATAATGAATAGCAGCCTCTCATTGTCGCTGAAGAAGGAAGTGTATGACAGCTGCATCTTACCGGTACTCACCTACGGGGCAGAAACTTGGAGGCTCACTAAGAGGGTTCAAATTAAATGAGAACGACTCAGGGTTGCAATGGAGCGGAAAATGACAGGTGTAACATTAAGAGACAAGAAGAGAGCGGAGTGGGTCAGGGAACAAACACGTGTTAAGGACATATTAGTTGAGATGAAGAAAAAGACATGGACGTTGCAGGGCATGTAATGCGAAGGCAAGATAACCGCTGGTCATTAAGGGTAACAGAGTGGATCCCTAAAAAAAGGCAAGCGTTGCAGGGGGCGGCAGAAAGTTAGATGGGCAGATGAGATCAAGAAGTTTGCGGGGATAAATTGGTCACAGTGGCACAGGACCGGGGGTAATTGAGAATAATGGGAGAGGCCTTTGCCGTGCAGTGGGCGTAGATAGGCTGATGATGATGATGATGATGATGATTGATGATGATCCTTGTGCCAGAAAGCTGATGACACAGCAACAGAAGCAGGCAACGTAGGGCGAATCCTCAAGAGAGTAGCGGGCGACGCTTTCAATTTACGCACGTGTAAGGAGTGCACGAATGCGGAAGAAGTCATCAAAGAATGTCGCCGGTTTGGGCAGGCTAAATAACGTCATTTAAGCGGAAATTTTAGCCAGCTTGTAAAAACCGCACTACGTCGCCGTGCGATGATACTAGCATCTCCGAACACCGACCCCAGGGACTGAAACAAGCCCCAGTTACAACCGTAAGACTGCCCAAGCTTTCAAGACGAAACCTTTAGGCCATAGCCGCACCAACGCTTTCCCAGCCTGAACATAGCCAGCCGTCCATCTCTCTGATCCAAGGTGTCGTGCCGGAGCAAGTCACCAGGCTCGCCTTACAGCCTGTTTGCGTTGTGAGTCGTCCAGGCGTTCACGTGCCTAATCTTTTCTCGGGGTATGTCAGCCGAAATGAGCACCAGCCGTCAACCTATCGCAGCCGCTACCTTTAGTATTAGAGGACACCCAATGACAAGCCGACTTACTTCCACTGCTCTTAGTCGGGCAAGTTGCACTGTACGGCCGAAGGCGTCCGTCCTAACCATCCCGGCAAGACCTTTCCAGTTACACGTACCCTGATCAGATGCCTAGTGTCTTTCCACCTCCAGCTCTACCGCATTCAGCAGATGTCAACGCTCCGTCCGCCGTTGCAGCCGATCGCCGCCACCGCACGCCATCAGTCCCGTTCACCACATGTCCACGCCCACTATCGCCGACCACGTATCATAGCTCCCAACCGGAAAAATTCATGATGCACTCCCGGAGGTGATGCTGCATGCACGACGACCACCGAAAATGATCGGTTGTACAAGGAAAAACTTATTGGACATTCAAGTCGACGATCTTTGTCGTTACCGCCTTGATAGACACGGGTACACAATAATGAGCTCAGAGCGTCGCCGCCGTCTTTGAAAGGTGCTCACGCCCGCTTCATCACGTGTTGTATGCGTCGCTGATGGAAGTGCACCCACTTTCGTCTAAATGTGAGCAGCATGTCTTACTATTGCTGGCCGACAAACTGCAGTGTTGTTTACTGCGCTGGACCAATGCTCTCAAGACATGATTCTCGGCCTCAGTTTTCCCGCGGGCCATTCAGCCCTCATCGATTGTTCGGCCGGAGTCCTCCGCTGGTACCTCCATCGCTATCACCGCCACGACAATTCCCGGAAACAGCACTTCTGTTCCTCGGACGATGATCGTTTACTGCCCGCAGCCACTACAATCGTGTCCCTACCACTATGTCCCCTTGTCCCCGATGGCGATTACCTCGCTTCGCCTCCCGTTTACGTACTCTTGCTACGTAATGGGATGACGCCACACGTGGTCGTCATGGTTTTTGATGGTCGCGTCCGACTGTTGCTTAATACTTCGGCTATACACCACAAGTTATCCCAAGAGGAATGTAGCTCGCTGCGCTGTCGTTGAATAGCACAGTGCGAGGTGAATGCAGTAGCCGAAGTCACCGTACTAGGCCGTAACCTAGAAGTCAATCCTACTCCGCCTCTGGCCCTCGATCTCACGCCAACGATAGCCTGAGATTTGCCAAAGGTACACGCAACGAAACTTTCTCATCTGTGGTGAATCGTTTCCAGACATTTTTGACCTTGACGATAGCCTGTGGGACAGGCCTGTGCTGCCGAGCACCGCTTCCCGTTGTTCTCTGTACTGATCCCAACAGCCTCGTCACATTATTGTCTTGCTTGCCGTGTTCGAGGCCCGCCCTCGTTTTAGCGCTGCTTCAAATTTGCGTGTGCAATATTTGATACAGTGCGCCTTCATTGATGGCACAATTTCCGCAGCGCTTTTGGTACGCTCTATACAATACAGCGTTCAACCATAAACATTTTACCGGTTTGCTATTTTGATTTTTAGGGCCTCAAGTTAGAAAGAGATTGGATCCCATGGTCACTGGCGAAGATATCAGCGATGTTAGGAACTTGTCGGAAAGAGACGATGAAGGTTATATTCCCCTAGCCGTCTTCAACCCCTCCGAGACAAACGATTAGGACGGTGCAGACATTAAGTGGCGGAAGTAATTGCTCAATAGCAGTCGTACGAACAGCGAATCCAACGGGTGAAACGATATGAACGCAAATCCACGTTGACGTATCCTTCTCTGCAATTCTTCGCGTGTACAACAGGTTTATGGGGGAATGGCCAGCGCAACAATCAGGTGTCGCTATACAAATACACGATTCGCTCCAGACGCTGGTACATGTATGTCATATACGATGCTATCTTCATCTGCTTCAGGAACGCTTGGAATTCCCACGGGCGCCAGAGCCATAAGTTGAAAGAGCGGCCATTAAGCTGGAGACCTTAATTGCCAGATTATCCGAAAGCCTGATCTCCGCAGGGAAAGCGCCAAGAGGACAGCCGAGCAGTCTGCCTTTGCATCCTGTGAATAATGCAGGTAACGCAGAGTCGCCTCAGGATGACGTTCGAACAGATCAGATTGGCCCATCTTCCACTTTGACGAGATAGTGACTTTGATGCAGGAGCTGTGTACCAAGCGCTAGCACGCTTAGCACAGTTGTGTGTGCGAACTAAAATGTCATTCCCCGCGTGAACATGCGAAGGAACTGCTTCTTCGAATACCATAACCCAAATTTCTCCAACTGGCAAGGAGGTCGCAGAAGGGCCCAGTATATCATTTATGAGATACGTCTATTATTATTTCTCGTTTGAGATTTCATAGTGTTTTTTTATGAATGAAGTCACATTAAAACTAGGTAAGGGTACACACGTTTCTTGAATTTTTATTTGCCTGGAAATACGTTTAGGCTTTCTGGGGTTAATATTTTTTGTCCTTTTATGGTAACGAGCGAAACAGCAGGCTTTTGCAATTAAGTAATTCATTTTGAATGTACTAGTCTGATTTTCATCACACCATAAAAACGTGCATTGGACATGACCAAAAGGACGAAACAAATTGAAAGTGGAAGAGGGGAGAAAGAGAAAAAATATAGGGTGCAAATATAGTAAGCTTTAGTGCCTGCCCTAAGCAGCGCTAGTAATAAACCAAGAGTGTAAAACATGGTTATATTTGTCCTTTTTGGTAAGATGACATGTCATCACCCCGCTTCAAAGGGGAAACCAATAGCAACCATCAATCATGATCATCATCATCGAGAACCCCTCAAAAACGTAACCCTTTGGCACCAAAACTGGTGCTCAGTTGGCCTGTAAACCCGGCTTAATATTATGCTAACACTTGGGCATTAAAACAGTAAGAGATAATTTGAACCAGAAAAGGAAAAAAAAACAGATGGCCGCTGTAGCTGAAAAAACAAAAAACGCATAGAGAGCACTTCTTTCAAACGGTTTAAAATGAAAACAATAGCAGATGAACAGAATAGCGTGGTGATATAGTAACCGTTTAGGCACGCGTCCACGTGAGCGCCCCAGAGACGAAATTTGATATGTTCATTATACCCCATTTTACGAATGAGAAACGAGGTAATCTAGCTGGGTCTGGCGGTTTTATATCCCCCGCCGCATGTGTTTAGAATATAAGAGGCGTGCGCACTACCCAAAACCCGATGGGAGTTACAATGTCTGAATCTAATTTGCGCTAATCTCCCTCACAAGAGCTCAGGCACACGAGAAGAGGCATGTATAAGGACCCACTCGGATGTTTTTTCTGTTGTTGTTCTGGCCTACTGGGTTCCAAATTATATCGAAAGAGCCGTGTGTGGGAGTAATGCAGTGCAGTTCGCTGCTGTTTTAACATGCGCGTATACCTCTAAGGCGGGCAACGTTTCTTTCGCTACGAGGCTGCTCTGGTAATTTATGCGCCCATTGGCCGCAGAAAGGGGGCGTAGAAACTTCGTGGAACCTTCGTAGAAATACGCTAGGATTAGCCAAGGAATCGCCTAAAAGAACCAAAAAGGGCTAAAAAAACGAAGCATAATAGAAAAAGAATTCAAGACCAGTCCGTGCGTGCATTTGTTTACCTTTTGTTTACATCCGGGGAGCGCTTTTGATTGCTTAACATGTGTTGTCAGTTTCATCTTATATGATGTATTGATATACATATTCGAGGCTCTTTAGTTTCAGCTATTCCTATTTTTATTTAGCGTTAAAAAGTATCAAGGTAATATATAGCCAAACGCTCGTGCCAGGGTCTGGTCGTTGGACGCCACAGAATAGCTAAGACCCGCTGTTCGTATGTTCTGGGATTGTTGTATGAAATGCAGAGTTACCACTTTTACATCAAGAGGCAAGTAATACGTAACAGCCGAGAACAGTTTTCAGGCCTCGCCTCTCATTACTAGACTGTGCGCCATATGCTGAATAAATGAAATTAGCAGTGGCTTAGCTCGGCTATTCCAGGATATACGACGCGTGAGCTAAGGTTCACCTGATTATTCTTAGCTTTCCTGGTTGTCTAGGATTAGCTTGATTATCAGGCTTACTGCTGCTTCAATGACACATACATGGTATACGCATTATGTGACACATGTATATTTACCAAGCGGCTCCGGCGCAGCGTCACCAATCGCCCCAGGGCTGAGCTGGTTCCGCAGGCGCACGTCGGTGTTGCTGCGACGCACGAGCCGTCGATTCCACACCCAGAAACCCCTCGCATGATCATCAAGTCGCGCAAGCCGCCACGTGCGTAACCGAGGTCCGCGAAGACGCTTGGGGCGTGGGGTGTGTGAGAGGCGCCGAGCAGCGAGAAACGTTCTGTGCGCCGTGTGGCGTCACTTCTCCTTGCGCATGCGCAGCACGGCTCACCAGGAGCCTCGCGAAACTGTTTAACCTCGGCCAGTGTAGCTCACGCTACAACAAAAACCGAAACACATAGCTGCCGCCCCCACGGAGCCTGACGCGCCTTGGCATCTAGGGTTCGTGGGCCATCTCCACGAACGTATCTAATTTGTCCCTGACGGGCAACCTGGCGGGTGAGCTAACCTGGGAGCTCGTCAGTGGTGCTAACGTTTCTGGGGTGCTTCACGGTGGGATGTATAGTCGTGCAGATTGCCAACAGTTTTGCTGTGCAGAGGGATGCGTGCTGTAGTGTACTAGCGTAGCAACGCATGGAATTTTTGATCAACGGTTTCGGGCAGTCCGGGGCCAGGCGAATAATCGAGTGCGGCCTGCGTAAATATTTCGTTGGGGTTGCGCATTGTGACGATGAACGACCCCCTGTCTTGAGTAGCATACCATGTTGTGAGGAACACAGAAGTCTTGTAGTGTTGCAGTAGGAGTACGACGGCTATTGTTTCCCCTGAAGTGATCCGGGCTTCGATGCAGGCTCATATGTTGTCTGAAAGAGAGGCATCTTGGCTCAGTGTTGTGAGGCGCAGTGAACTGCAAATGAGGACCATTTTATTAATGATCGTCCGCTGACGACTGTTCAATGTTTCCTTTACATCCCTGCTCGTTTTAGTTCCATTTACTCCTTGTGCTTATTTTCGGAATCAATCCCCATCAGTAGCCATGCATCACGATTACCGTCGGCACCACAAGCACCAAAGTGGAGCTGGCTACTCAGAAAAAAGGGGAAGAAGACGAAAGCCTTCGTCATTTCTTCTGCCCCTTCTTCCAGCATCTGCGAGAAATGAGCTGCTCCCCGAAGCGAGGTATCCTCAAGAGAGCCAATTCTAAGCCTTCTTTGTCGAGGACATCTTTCTCAGAGTCAACAGGAGAGCTAATTGCCTTCTGGCGCTACAGGATTGATCCTCAAAGTGACAGCTCGCAGGAAAGTCGTGTTTCCGCCAATGTGTGCCCCGACGGCCGAAATTCCCGACGCAACACCGGAAGGTCTCGTGTTCGCCCGGGTGTGGACTTCGAGTCCCTCATTCCTTCTAGCCTTGACGATTCCTACCAGACGGAGTTCTCGTCAGAGTCACCACTCAAGTCCCCGACGTGCGTCTTCACACTAATGGCGCTGCTCACAGCGTTCCTGGTGGTGTCCGTCGTGGTGATCTTTGTGCGTGCTCACGCCCTGGCCGATATTTTAGCGCTCAGGATAAACCAATCAAACGCGGACAAGGCGCCTAATACTTTTACTCCTCCACCACCAACGACGAAGGGACTGCCCCATCCGAAGATGCCATCACCCGGAAGCAAGACTCTTGAAGACACTGAAGAGATTCGCTACTCAGGCAACCAAGCTGCTGCATCTAGGACCGGAAAGAAAGTACGCTCAGAAATGCCAGCCCAGAACAGCGGAATTCTGATGCGAGTCCCTGCCTCCCCTAAATACAGCGACGAGGTGAGCGAAACTCACGGTAGCAAGCCTCACGACCACGACGGTACACTAAGTACATACACCGAATGTTTAATAAGAACCATGCAATTCGAGGATGTGGTAGCCATCCGGCCATAGAGCGAATCGTGCGACATCGCGTGTCATTCAGTGTGCAGATGGCGTAAAAAAATGATGGACGTGCTTAATTTCCACTGGCTTCTATTACGGCTAAAATGTAGGTAGTTCTATATCAATATGGAGATGGGAGGATCGGGAGACTGGGGTTATAGAATACCTGAAACCTGGATATGAGAATGTGGGTACTGTTGCGGTTCTAGGGGGAGAGGTTGTTGGTCATTTAAGATAATATATGATATCCAGACAATTTGCTACCTAGACTGCTCCAGCGGCATTCCAGGAACTTACACTAGCACGCTTTGAGAACGGCGGCGTCGAGAAAAGTTGATTGCTCAAGCCACAATGTTGTCCCGGTTAGAAACTTCCGGTCTTCTCCATGATCGCAAAATCATTATTTGTCTATGTGTCGAAAATTCGGTGTCCATGGCACACACGATCGAGCACTGATAACGATAAAAAACTAAGAGAAGGAATGTTCGGGACAAATCACATTTGCTATGGAAGCTATAATGATGAAACCAACCAGCTTATTAAAGAGAAACAAAAACGGGAAAATTTCGCTCAGAATGGACCTCGAAACAGGCACGGAACCGTGAACCAGTACAGCTCGATAAATATAGGTGTGTAAATGTGAACACGGTGAATGGGCTACGTCGTCCCCAATACAACATAAGGGCGCGCACAAAGCGGGAATATTTACTCGATAATTCTAGGACAATAATTTTGCACTCACTAGCCATGACGAGTCTACGCAAGTTGTCTGTCAAGTTTTCGCTGGCGTTGTTCGTAGGCGGAACACTACAACGGTACGTGCTATCCGAAGGAATCGGCCAGGCTGGATATGAGACAAAGCAGGTACTACAAAAGTCTCTCAACCCAAAATGGTGGCGTTCTTTTAAAATGGAACATTAAATGAAAGGGACACTGAAGTGAATTTATCAAGCTTTTTGCTTGCAGCAGCGATTGTAGACCTCAAATTAGCACACTTTCATCGTTTATCCGGCAGTTCTTTTAGCAGCGATTGTTTCAAGCAGGCTGCTCTTAAAGGTGCAGGGTTGAACATTAAAAGCGGTCTTTTTTCACTATCTGTTGGGCGCCCTCCGCGTCCCCGCACAGTGGTTTTCCCCCATATTTGTTGAAAGCAGGACATTTGAGGGAAGCCGCGGGTATCGGTTTATGTTAATGAACCAAAAAAAGAAAGCTAAAAACAAAAAAGTGAACTCATCCAAAAAAAAAAAAAGAGAGTCTCCACATTCTCTGCACCCCAGACGACTAGGCACAAAGGGATCCCTCAATCATATAATGTATAACTAATTTAGTTTTAGTATTTCCGCCTATTTGTATTGCTGCGCTCGTGCATCCGCTTTTCTGTAGACGGAAAAGCGTGCAGCCAACTCCGAAGTGTCCCGAGGTGTCGTACACCTACTGCGCCGGCATCCGACGGGAGTTCTACTTCCAGCAGTCAAACAATTCGTGCGTTCCGACTTCGGCTGGCACCAAGCTAGTGTGCAACCACAGCTTCAACAGGTTCAAGACCAAGCGGAACTGCGAGACCAGGTGTGCTGACAACAAGATCCCCTCGCAACGGTGTTACAACCCCCCCATGTTCACGAAATGCACAAGGCAAGTATTAACTCCCGTACTTCTTTCGTTCAAACGCATTAAGGTAAAGGGGCCAATAGGACAAAATAAGCATGTGTTCAATTTGAAATAAAGCAAGCCTTCGGTGACTCACTCGGCCCATTCCAGCCACTGAGTACGCTTTTTATCCCCGAAAGTGTTTATTCCCTGATACACCAAGATTTCGCTAACGTCATACCCGTCACGGAAGTAACGCCAGTACAACGGAGCATGCGGCATCTAAAGGGTGCACAGGGTCTTCTTGTGGGGAAGCAACCGTTAGTACAAAAGAGTGAGTTACACTAATGATTCTTCGTTTCCTGGATTTATATTTTAACACGAAAGTGTTTAATACCGGTATACACTAACATTTCACTGGCGTCATTTCCGTGACAAGTACACCTTTGCCGAAGCGACACGCCAGTAGGACGTCGCTCGCCATGCACACCCACAAGACAGCCGCCCATCCGCAAATCATGCTCAGCTGCAGATTTCGACGCCACGGAGATGACACTAAAAAATAGTTTTCGCAAACATGTAGTGTATTAAACGTTAAATATGTCTCGGGAACTAGCCCGCAATACAAGGAGGGCTTCAGTCGGAAGTTTATTATTCCTCTCAGTCGTTAAGACCTGTTTTTGAGGTTTTTGCGTGTATTGTACAGTCAAACCCGGTTATATCAAACACGCAAAAAACACCTATCAGTTCGATATAGGAGATAATTCGATATAATTAATCTAAGGAATCAGACGTCATAAAAGTACATAAAATTTAAAAAAAACATTTTGTTGGTGAAACTGCCTTACTTTCGCACAAAACAGTCCTGTTCGCACAAAATAGTCCTATACAACCTCGCCGCCCGAGACAGCACGCACTTCACAATGTGTAAAGGTCCGGAGCAGCTGAGGCCACAACCTTTCATAGCTGCGATGAAGCGCCGGACTAGTGAAAGTGCACCAATCACTTCAGAAGTGGCGCTCAAAGGATCATCGTTGCTTTACTCGTTGCGCCCGCTTTCACTTGCGCTGGTACGATGGCGGCCATGTAGTCTTACAAACTCTCCCATGGTCGCTGGCACCATCATCGGCACTCACAAGCTCGGAGACCGTTGATCGCGCTACGGTGTCCAGAAATTCACCGCTCTCTCAACACTTCGACAACACCGGCGGTGGCTTCGTTGCACTCCTCATGATTTTCAGTTATCAGCGGCATGCACAAGAAGGCAGATTTAAAACAATTGTCCATAACCTACATCGACAAGGTGTTCTCGAGAATTTCGTGCCTGGGAGGGACGTCGCACTTCTCACCAAGTTCAATTATATTTACCATTGCCAGCTGCACGGAGAAAGCAAATTCTGCCACTTTGCGCCACTAAATAAGCCTTTATTTGGTCACACTGGCGCTAGCCACCACAGCCACACTTCCGAAAAATCCCAGAAAGCGCGCAAAGCGGCAATAACGACGAACGAAAACAAAGCATGGCGGGTGGGCCGGGATCATTTTTTGCAAGTGGGGGTGTCGACGGCTGAACCTACAAGGCGCGATGGCGCACTAACGATTGCCATAGTCACGATAGCGAGAGCGAGGTGGTTTATTTAGCCCTGCCTGCTGCCCATCAGTGGCGGGGCTAAACCACTGTGGGGGTTGATTGATTGTGGGGTTTAACGCACCGACGCAAGCTCGGGCGATGAGCCACGCCGTAGTGGAGGGCTAAAAATTAATTTTGACCACCTGCGGATCTTTAACGTGCTCCGATACGTTGTACACACGGGCGTTTTTGCTTTTCGCCTCCTTCAGCAAAGCGGCCGCCGCGGCCGGGAATCGAACCCTTGACCTCGTGCTCAGCAGCACAACGCCGTGGCCACTGAGCAACCGCGACTTTGAGGTTGTGCGGGCGGAATTTATACTCCCCGAGGGAAAGCCAACTTGGGGGGAGTGGACGGAGGGGGGCGGAGGGTGCACTTTTTGCGGCATTCACACGTTCCTTATATGAGTTGTCGCTGGCAGTTTAGTGTCGATTTAGGCGTAGTTTTTTGCTATATATTTTTATTGCAAATGTACCGTGTCCAGAAATAGTTTCAATATGAAGGATGATTCCACGCAGAGGTTCGATATAGTCGGGTTCGACTTTAGTGCAAAACCTCGGCCAAGACGTACACGCCAGCAAGCGTGCTTATCGGGGGAGCATGGATTGTCTTTTGCTAACTGTAAACCCACCAATGCGCTAACCTTCGCTATACGAGAAACGCTCCATGACATGCCGTGCTCTCTACAAAATGATGCTTGCGAAGTACGCCCTCTATTGTTCACAGGAGCATGCATAACGTATTGCAAGTTCTGTTAGCTCAAGATCTGTTCCTAAAAGGTATTAAATATCAGTCATGTCGGGGTTCTAGGCACAGAAGATACGCAACTGCTACGAGGCGCTGCGCTTGTACAGAGGAATACGGTATAGTTAGACTGCATTAAAACCTTGAACCGCGCGCCACAATGTCCACCACAAGCAGATTTCTTAAAATCGAAAGACTTCTTAGTTCGGGCTGATACCGTTCTGCCAGAAAAAATGGCCGCGTATCTGCTTCTTTCGCTGCAAATGCCGACAAAAGACGATGGTCACGTGGCGCTCCTGCCATGTGAACATCTCCCTTCTCTTTCCGTGTCACCGGTCATGCACTTCCTCTCCAGTCTCGTTCCCTCAAAGATAACGCAGCGAACAATTTGCTCCAGTCAATTTAAATTTATCGCGTTCTACTGTTCCAGTCCGGGTGCCTCGATGCCAGCGCCGCCGTACGGCGGAAACGCGCTTGATTCGAGGCACCCTACTACAATATTTGTAGACACATATGTGTTGCCCTGCTCAACGTGCATTCCAAGCGGAACGCGGAACCTATCTAGTGAAAACTTTCGTTACTGTTGCCGTTTGCTTTCTTAAACTTCCACCATCAGCTATAGTACCGCAGGCAACTTCAGGCGAAGATTTTGTGCAGTTGGTGTAATATTTCATTTGATATTGCAGAAAAACAGTCGTTCATGAATTTTTAAATAACGGAACAGTGCAAATATCACTTATGAATTGATTTTCTTCCTTATATTTGCGTAATGTCTTGTTCTTGTTCACAAATGTTGGCAAGTATGAAGATTGCCACCGGACTTAGGAGTTCAGGTTTGTCTGTGGGCATACCAGACTATTGCGCAGGTTGTTTCACTTTTGGCCGGGTGGCTGAACCGAGTCACATGCAGACGGACAGACAGACAAACAGACATACAGGCAGACCAAAATTTATGCGAAGTAGCCCAAGAAAGACTATCGCTTTTAAAAACTAATGCATTTCTCCAAAGACCGGATGGCCGACCGAAAAGCTCTGATAAGATCTCTCGATAACCACGGGCGCGTGCTTTAAAACCGGATTCCTATTGTGTCAAAACGGTTACTTGAACATCGCGAAAAAAGAACGCTTTCTGCATAAGAAATACACGGGTAGATCCGGAAGAAAGAGTACAATAGCATTCGTTCAGCTCATAATCCATGTAACATTATTCTTTAACATACTACTTCGTAGATGCGTTTAATTAGTGCGTTAAAAATGGACACATCGGTGTTTCTTCGTTAGCGATTTGGGTCCTTGAATGTTTTGAGGATCGATTTGAAGAACTTTCAGAACAGGTTGGACGTTCTTTTAGCGAAGAATTTGACTCATTTTTGATGCAGTTTTGATGTTTGAATGCTTTCGCTGTTCTCTCTCAACGTTCCTTAGGCAGGAATGGTAATTTTTTTTTCAACTTGGTAAGACAAATGGACACCGCGATCGGGAAGCGAGCTTTGGATGCGCTCAATTGCACCACGCCTATTATGTAACGCGTGGTGCGACTATGTCTCTCTACCTGCTGAGGGGGCTAAGTGTATACACTAATCCCCCATCGCGGCTAGGGGAACAATTGACCGAGTATGTATGGCAGTGCCTACGCAGAATCACCTCAAAAGAGAGAAGTGGCGTGTGTTGAACACAGCATTGTGTTTCTAAATTTGTTTGCGTCCTGTCGCTCCAGATGTTGCTGCCGAAGGTCTTTTCCACTGAATTTTACAGTCTTCAAACGCCTAAACAGTGTTCCTGAACAAAAAAACCGAACCAGATATCTTAGAACTTTAATCCGTACTTTGTGCGTATCTGGCTTCAGATAACGTAATCCCGCAAAGAATGTCCGCCATCCTTGTAACAACGTTAATTTGACGAGTTTATTTACATACACATCCAAAAAAAACAAAAATCAACTGTCTAACGGCCCCAGAAGCGTACTGCATAGAAATGTACCTAGTAGGCTAATATTAACTCGACCGTCTACCCCGTCAAACATACAGTTCGTTATACCGACTATTTAGTTAAAAATGACGATAAGAAATTCGGCTGTTATTGGTCAAACTTAGCTGCTCAATTTGTTTTCTTTCTGTTTTGTAGCGTGAATACTAAGCAAACTCTGGGACCTGTGCTAAGTTTGTTAAATGCTCCTTCAGCGTTACACTTGAAACAAAAACAGCTCCAAAGGTAAGAAAGATTTTACCTTTGGAGCTCCGAGGTGAAGAAGGACCATTGGCCAGCGAATCTTGTTGATCTGAAAGCTTGTAAATGAAAAGGTCCCGCCATCTTCGAGGTCCTGAATTTAACGCTGGTAATGATGATGTGTAAGTTGCTACATTACTAAACGTGCCGAAAGGATTTATCTTTCGGTTCGAATTCCCAGGCCCGGTGTGTTTGCAAGTTCGAATAAGTTAATGTTCTCTTCGCAATTATGTGGGAGAGTTTCCAGGGTATGTTGAACAGGCTGAAGAAGGCAATAGCTTCCCTTACTAGCGGACAATGTCACCGGAATCTATTGCACACTGATGGTTATTTGTACACAAAACACTCTTTCCCGTTTCCCATCTTTGCACAATAAGAAATATGTGTCGGTAAACGTTTTAACTTTCTGTTACCTTGCTTTCCCGGTTCTAACGTGGCTGTGCCGTACTTTAAAGATGATACGGTCCTCTGTTTCTGCTGCGGCTGTTTAATGCCAAACTATCATTCCGTTCATATGTCGCCGTCGTTATTTTTGCCCTATTTATCATGTGCTGGTCCCCGAACTCTGGGGTAGCGAGCTCTCACTTCGTAGGAATGAGTACCGCCCCAAACCTCATAGAATATTTCTTCCGAGAATGTACGGTGCTTTTTTATTGAGCACGAGTACAAAACTAGAGCTTGTACGAATATCAGGAGGTATACATAATTAAAGCAAGGGAAGAACAATTAGCATTATCCAGATAAAATAGCTGACTTGTGGCTGCGCTTTGCCATTCTGACTGCTCTTTCACAATGACGGTTTTTTTAAAGTGCGCATGTTTAAGCACTGTGATCGCCGCTCGTTTTTTTCTTACATATCTTTATTTCGTATCGCAGCCGGGACGTCCGAACAAAGTGGTGGTACTTCAACGGCAGCGAATGCGTGCCATGGCACTTTCCTTCTGGGGCCTGCCCTTCGAGCAAAAAAGGCGGCGATGTCTTCAGGAGTCTGTCCGACTGCAACGCGCAATGCATGATTGGGGAGTCTCTCTTGCCACCGTGCCGGCAACCAAACGCTGTACCCTGCGCACCCAGACAGCTCAGGTAAGTTACTTTAATGAATGCACAACTACTTACCGGCACAGTGGAAGGTCTTGGAGAGAGTGTCGCTAAATCCGAACACCTATGCAGCCCAAGCCTAAAGAGCGCAACCCCGAAGCACGTTTGAACGTTCTCGGTTCCGCAACATTGATACCGCAGCCCTCCGGCAGATCAGCGTGAGCGCACCTCAATACACGTGGGGCTGAGAGTGGAAAATATTTTAACACAAAAAGCGCTCATGGGAAAACGGCCGGATTTCCCGGTGAATGCAGAGTACGCAAAAAATGCGCTGCTAAAGTTTATAACGAAGGCTACCATAAAAGCAAAGCCAGTGATGTACAAACATGCAAGTCCGTACGCAAGGTTATACAAGATCAAATGGATGAGAGAAGAAAAATGACCATAATAACTCCAAACAGGAAAACAATATATCGAAGAGTAAAGAAAATATGAGCTGGGCGCTATATGGGTGTAGCCGACTCGGCCGAAATGATATTCAGAAGGTTACGCATAAGAATAAACTGTTTTGGAAGAAACATGCGGCCAAAAGCTCAGTGAGAGACATAATACAACAGACGTTTTGTTCGATGCTTTTTAAATGTAATTGATAGTATTCCTTTGGCGTGTGGCTGGAGCGCTGTGGTTTAAAGATGCAGATGCCTGCACAAAGCGCTCAGAGAGCACCGCTAGGTGTGTCCAGTGAGTGTGGTCCCGGGAACTTAGTTTCGTGTTGCAAAGTGGGCGGATTTCTTTAAGCATACGGACGCCTTCTTTTTAGTGCGCAGCACTTAAAATCCCGCTCCTGTGGTTTTCACGGCTCCATCGTCCCTAACTGTAACCGAGTGAACGAAGGGAGCAGCAATAGGAGCAAGCGAGAGAGTGAGAGAAGAGAGAGAGAGAGAGAGACGAGAGAGATAGAGAGAGAGAGAGAGAGAGAGAGAGAGAGAAGAGAGAAGATGAGAGAGAGAGAGGAGAGAGTAGAGAGCTGGACGCCGGGAAAGAAGCATGGCGCAGGTGTGAGGCGGAGGGTGGTATGCTGAGCCCGCACGAGACGTGTTGGGCGGTGGCGACGTGCTGCGAGGTAAAGCAATAGCAGCGCGTGCCAGCGTGCGCTCGACAATTACGAGTTCACTTCCTGAGACGCAGTTCGCGCTCCCTTACTGAGACGCAATTCGCGGTCCCTTACTGAGACGCAGTTCACACCGCCAACGAAAAGACTTACCGCTGCCACCATCGAGAGAACCCAGGAGTCAGTGCTAAACAATGAGTGAGGCAACCGGTGGATCGATTTTTTCTGCACCTGCAACTATACAAGAAAATTAGCACGGACTTAGGTCGGCAAGGCCAGTATATACGTAGCAACAGCTACGGTTCAGCTAGTTATTCTTAGGTTTCCTGGTTGTCTAGGATTAGATGATTACCATGCTTACTGCTCCTAAACAATTTCCAATCCAATCCAATCCAATCCAATCACATCCAATCCAGTCCAGTCCATTCCAGTCCAGTCCAGTCCAGTCGAGTCCAGTCGTGGCGGCGGCGGCACCGGCGCGCCAGCTCTGCGCCGTAAGACGTCACTGCTCCTCGCGCTTGCGCAGCACGGCTCTCCAGGAGCCGCGCGAAACTGCTCAACCACGGCCAGTATAGCTAACGATACAATCAATTATTCCTTCAACATACCTTTCACAGTCGAAACAGCTGAAGAGGTGCGCAGAAGTTTCACATTAGGGAGTACCGTAATCTCAAGCCATTTTCACTCGCCATAACAACAAAAACGGGGATTTTCGAGGTCTACAGCGCGGTATCAACGGAATACGGTTAATGCCTTAGCGCTTTTTCTGTGTTGCTGGGGAAGTTGGGAACTCAGATACTGTGACCTTCCCACCGGCCCTTGCACAGGGGCGACATGGTATTCACCGGTTCACTGGTCAAAAGCATCGGTCTTTCTTTTGTGCTAATTTTTGTAATTCCTGTTCAACGTGCATGTGTCATATCTGATTTTTAGTTTGTTTCTCTTTCTCTTAGCGCGCAGCTGCAGCCGGTGCTTCAAGGGCAATGAGGAGTTGCTAATTTTTTGGCTTTATTATGGCAAGGACTGTTCGCAAAGACAGAAAGATTGCTCGGAGGCAATCTTGAACGGGCCTTACAAAACATTTGGTCAGAAAATATGTGAAATTACCGATACGATTATCTCGAGAAGAAGACAACAGAATAATCAGTTCGCATTACTAATCTCAAATTTTCGGGCGCGCCGAATGCATACACATATCCTAACGGGAAGCGCAGGCCCGTTCGTAAAAGTTTGCACCTCAATTTCGGCACCAATCGCTTTACATTCAAACTCTCATATACGGCATTAAATCAGACGATAACCCAATGAGGGTCCAAGTGTTAAATTCAATAATAAGGTTATATTAGGATACACAATTATTCTCCCCACATTTCTTTTGCTCTATTCAATCGTCTTAATCGCAAAAGTGTTTGCTCAGCAAGTGTTCCCGCAGATTACATTCGCTTTCAATAAACACTATTATTTCCCTGCAGGTTCCAATATTTCGCCGCCCGCTCTCCAGATGATCCACGCGTGGCCTGCGTCAAAGCGACGATCTTTTTGCTGCAGAGACAGCTGTGCTTGACCGGAATCAACCGGTTCTATACGGATGCCAAATGCAGAAGCGTTTGTATCGGTGGAGGCCCTCGTGCTGCAAAAACAACGATCAGTAATGACATCGCAAGCACGGACTGGTACAAGTAACGTTCGGCCAAAAGAAGACGCCCCTTAAGGATACAGTGATATAAATTATTAAATTTTGTACCTGAATGACCAAAGGCTATCATCGCCTGAAATACTGTTTTTCCTTGACATGATTAGTACAACAAAGATAAACATTAAAAGTGCAGTTCTCATCAAATGCGAGGACAGCACCTTGCTAACTATAACATTACGCACACAAATGAAGTCTTTAGCCTTAGTGTAGCCGAAAACAAGTTCAGAGAGACACATGTGACCATATAATTGTGCTACGTGTGAAGTTATGCTACATGTGAATGTAAAAAGTGAGAACGCCTGCTTGTTTGAGATTTCGGCGAACGTTAAAGATCGGGAGCCCTGCACTACGCGTGCTTCATTACCTCTGGCAAATCTCCCATAGCCCCATAGTTTATTAGTCGCCTGCCGGTGCCTCGTGTCGTTATTCTCCGGCAGAACGCGTGCCGTCGCGGCGCTATGTGGTTACAGCGTCCGGCGGAAAATATGGCTTCAATTGTACTACATGTACAATGTCTGTGGAAGTAGCGTTAGTTGACGGTGTCGACACCACCGGGGAGATCTCGTACGTTACGCCGGTAACTTGGCGGAAGATGCGAAATGGACCACAGTAGCGGCGCAGAAGTTTTTCAGAAAGACCAATATGGCGGCAAGGTTTACAGAGGAGGACAACGGATCCCGGAGCGAAGTGCGCCACCCGATGTCTTCGGTCATAAAACGTTTTCTCATCAGCTTGGGAGGAACAAGCAGGTTTCGGGCAATCTGCCTAGCGTGGTCAGCGCGAGCAATGGCGTCCCAGGCGTACTCCGATCGTACTGAGGGTTGGTCTTGCGACCTAGGCATGAGGGTGTCAAGTGGTACGGTGGACTCCCAGCCAAAAAGGAGGTAGACCGGCGAATACCCAGCCGTATCATGCCGTGACGAATTATAGGCAAACGTCACATAAGGCAGCAAGGCATCCCAGTCATGGTGATCCACGAAAACGTAGCAGGAAAGCATATCGGTCAGTGTAAGATTTACGCGTTCTGTAAGTTCGTTAGTCTGGGGTTGGTACGCTGTAGTTATCTTATGTTTAGTAGAACAGGATTGGAGGAGGATATCTTCAACGACTTGTGAGAGAAAGCAACGGCCATGGTCGGTGAGCAACTGACGTGGAGCCCCATGCTGGAGAACGACATCTGCAAAAAGGAAATCTGCCACATCAGTAGCACAGCTAGTCGGCAAGGCACTCGTGATGGCGTAAAGTTTGGCGTAATCCCTGGCGAAGCGAGCCACTTGTTTTCCCGATGTCGACTGGTGAAAAGGGCCAAGCACGTTCAGGCCAACTCAGAAAAAAAGGCTCTACCAGGGTGTCGAGTGGTTGTAGTGTTCCCGCAAGAAGCGATGTTGGTGTCTTGCGGCGCTGACACAGATCGCAGGAACTGACGTAGCGGCGGACGGAACGCTACCGGCCGGGCCAGAAAACACGCTGGCGTACTCGTTCATACGTGCGCGAAATGCCGATGTGGCCACCAGTAGGCATGTCATGAAGCTGCTGGAGGACAGTGGAGCGCAGGTGCGCAGAGGCTGCCCGAAAAATTCTCGCCCGTCCGGACGGGTATTACGGTGATACAAAATGTTATCGCAAAGCACAAACATTGCCGTCAACGCGTCAGGTGAGGCAGAGTTGATGTTGTCGATGGTCGATCGTAGTGCTGGGTCACGACACTGTTTTTCCGGAATGTGGAGGAATCCCGATATAGCACAAAGAAAGACTGCGTCGTCATCGTCATCAATACGGCAGGCGCAGAACATTTACACTTCACAGGAGACACAAAGGCAGGCCTGAACAACTCTGCCTTGTAGAATCACCTCTAGCTGATCAACACGGCGTGGGTCGGAGATTTTGCTTATGGAGGCCAGGGCATAGGACCCCGCCATACGGACCAGGTGGCGGTTATAGGGCGTATATCGTCGCTACGGAGAACAGTGGCGCCTGTGCAAAAGCGCTCGTCGGAGGAATGCGGAGTGCTGCAGGTGGTGCCGGCCGGCAAGGTTCTGCCTCTTGTTCTGCAGTAACGGCTTTCAGAGCTCAAATAAATAATCACAGGGGGTTTACTCATCGGAAATCTTAAGGGAATGGACAGCCTTAACGAGGCACACGACGTGTACAACTTGCGCGAGTGCCAATGGCAGGCAACGCACATGTATTATTAGTGCATATCGCAGTTCGGCAGACAACGCCCAACGTGCGAAGCCGGCACGAAGTGAAGCTGGAAATAAGGCATTTTTCTCCCTGTAACCGCAGTAATGCGAAAAACAATATACATGCCGCATTATTAACTGCATGACGTTTGCCGTATCGAGGAACATAATCGCAGCTAAATGCTCCTGCACAGCCGCCATGGACAGCCGATTCAATCATGTTGCGGTGCTTGCATTCGCCGTGGTTAAAGAAGATACGGCGTCCCGTCAGAGTGCAAGTCATAGTTCGGTTTGGGTGGAAGGTGTGTGGCGCCTTCCAAGGCGATTTAGCAAAACGAAAACAGGCTGTTCTTCTAGCTTGATGCTTCTTCGTTTCATAAACATAAAATTTACTTGGTGGCAACGAAGGAGCATGTCGACCCAGACAGCGTATTTTCCTTTGCGATGTTTCTGAGGAGTTACTTGCGTGAGTGCACAATGTTGAAATGCGATTTCACGAACTCATTTCAGGTTTTATAAAAGTAGGTTCGGCTTTTCATCTAGTTGCGGAAAAACGGTGGTTACATACATAATTGGGATTTGGCTAGTTCATTTTCATTCGTTTTCATTAATCTTTCTGGTTTTTTGGTAATTACATTTGTGCTAATTCTCATATTTTTAATCGTTTACGTATCTTTTAATTTGTCTGACGGTAGATGTTTTGTACCAGCTTTCCCTTTTCGTTTGTTATACTTTGCTTTTTTAAGATTGCCAGTCACACTATAGCAATTATTTAACGACTTCAAAAGTGTGCCGCATTCGCGGTGAGGTATTCATCAAATATTTCTTGCGTGCAAAAACCACAGGTTGACGTTCGTCTGCGCACGGTTCTTGCATTTTTAAACGCCCTATCGCTATCGCTGTCGCCCAATTCTTTTAAAAAGTGGGAGAATGTCGGGTTGTAGCCTGGGCTGACGGATTCCTCCGATTGCGGATAAAATGCGGGAGACAGAAGTGGGAATCTTGCTTTTGCTCCCAACCCACCGTGCGGTCACTACAGGGCAACACAAAGTACAATCTTTCTGTTTACAGAAAAAAAGAACTGCCTAAGGGTTTCCACAATCATGCACACAACCATCAATTTTTTTTTTTCTGATGGAGGCTAAAGCAAAAACGCCCGCTTTTCTGATGGAGGCTAAAAGCAAAAACGCCCGTGTGTACGAGATTTTGGCGCACGATAAAGATCCCCAGGTGGTCAAAATTAATCCGGAGCCCTCCACTACGGCGCGCCTCATCGCCTGCGTTGCGTCGGCGCGTTAAACCCCACAATCAATCAATCAATCAACCGAGTCGCCCATCATGTCAACAGGTTCGTAAGAAGAACGCACTCGTGCGCAATTAGCGAAGTCAATACCGTACTTGTGTGAACGCCCGAGCTTCTGCCAGCAGTATCCTGGGAAGGAAATGGCAGAAGGAACAAAATGCACTTCAGGAGGTTAAGCTACACTCCTGAGCTTCTAATCCGTTTTTCGCACGCGGATGGTGCAATCGCTAAGGCGTGCCCGCGCCCTATTCGAATTTCATCACCCGTGAAAGGTTCGGGTACTTACTGCAGGGGTCATCCCACCAATTCGAACTTGGGCTCTTCCGCTCGGTGCGAGCCGCTGATGGTAAATAATCGCTAAATAGTGCCGCATAGCTCTTCCGTGTTCAGTTTGGGCCGGACGGAGCCGCTCCGAAGTTCGGCCATTCGGACACGAAGGCTACTTGAGACAGCTGCGGGAAGCGAGTGTGAATTTCATGCAAGGTTTGCGGGTCGCGTGAGAGAAGAGAATATTGTCACGAAGCCAAAGACGACGCAGTAGTCTTGAAGGAAAACACTTTTATTGGAGCGAACTTGTGCTCCCCTAACAACTCAAAGAATACACTGGCGACGACGCAGCAGTGAACAAAGTGACGTGTGGACGAGCGTCGGGAATACGGATACCGCGTCGTCTGCTCTGCAGGCTTTTATCTTTCGGTGCGAGTGTTTTCTCGAACCGTCGATTTGCATCTAGAACATTGTAGATCAAAGAAGGTTATTCGAAGATAAGCCGACGAAGATAAGATTATTTGAAGATAAGCAAAGCCCTTGCGCCAGAGACGAGGCAGCGCATACTCCTCACGCCCATCCTTCGCCATAAGCATTTGGAAGAAAACCCGCGCAGTAGATAGGCCAGGGCCATAGCTCTAGAGAGAACGCGCATTGAAGACGAAGGTTTACATGGGCGCAGCAAGCTGTAACTACAGGGGACTAATCGTGGAAGTTGTAACATAAAGACACAAATGCCTCACCAGCGCAACCAACCCGAAAAATTTAACTCAAGAAGCAGAAGGAAATGGCCATAGCGCGATCTGTCACCCAGACCAAGGCAACGACAATCGTTTCTGACTCGAAGCAGGCGTTAAGATTTACTTCAGGGTGTGTGAGCTCTGCACAGCACATCCTCCTGAGCTCTAACAATTAAAACCGCTAGGTAAAGATAGTCTGGGCCCCGGCACACTCCTCTACAGGGGACAATGGTTTTGCCCACACGATGGCCTGTCAACTCGCCAACGAGGCCACGGGAAGAGGACCTGACCGCACCCATATTGTGTCCTGCCGTAACGTCACCCAAAATTGCCAGATAGGACGTAAAATAACTCCAACACCACACCTGCACTTTAGTAAAAAACTAGGCTCAACACTTCGCTTACTACAAACAAACACGTTTCCGCACCCAGTTCGACTCCATGTCCAATCCCTGAATCATCATCCACCTCAATGCAAGTTCTGTGGAAATTCAGGCTCCCTGTACCACGTAGTCTGGTAATGTAGCCAAATTCTTCGCTTGCTACCTTCTTTCTCTAGCTCTAACACCGAGCAGTGGGAGTCTGCGCTGTACAGCGCACACCCCATTGACCAGGTCGTGCTGTCAGAAAGGAAAAGAGCATTCAAAGACGACGCTTGCACTTCGGGGCTAAGAAGGCACCCACATGCATAGCAATGCTCAATAAAAGTTTCCCGGTCTCTTCTCGATACACAGAAATTCTATTATTATTACCCTCCTCCTAACCAACCCACTGCACACAGATGGCTCGCATTTCGCCTCGACTACAGACAAACACAAACCACAATACTTCATTACTCTACTACTTGTCCCCCTCCGCCTACCAATACAACTGGCCCTCCTGCTCCGTCGCGAACACCACTAACCATGTAGTACGGAAGTACCCGTACGCGCCAAACCCATTCCCTGCCCCTGAGCAGTTGGAGTGCGTGTTGGCCAGCTCACTGTGCAAGGATGAGGAACACCTCATCGGTCGCTGCGCTGCGCTGGCGTCACAGATACCTCACAGGTTGCTGCTCTGCCTTGTGGCTTTCTGGGTAAAAGCGCAATAAACTACGCTTTTACTTCTCGTTTTTTTCTTCCGTTCACACTCTGAGGAAAGTTTAGAGGCTAAACTATGGATATCGGCATCAACGAGTGACCAGTGCACTATACAAAAATATTGACCAAGGACAAAAAGTACAGTTCACCAAACCTGAAATTGAATGGCAGTTTCTGTTTCCTGCTCTGGTTCTCGTATTATGTCGCTCTTCTAGAGTCCCCACTCCACATTTGCTTTCTTATAGCAACTTCACAACACAAATGAAACCGCATTATATGGCTGGTGGTTAAAATGACGTAGCGGCCATTGCTTTATACTGCGCTCGTATAAAAGAAAATATTGGTCATCATCATCATCATCATTACGTCAGCCTTGTTGTGCCCACTGCAGGACGAAGCCTATCCCATAGATTTCCAGCCCTCATCGGACAAGCACTTTATACTAGTGCTTTATATAGATGTATGAATATGTATTTGAGCAATTTGTGAGTCTTTTGTAAACGTATTTTACTGACGCGCAGGTAATGACGTCACACTTGTTTCACCAGCGGACGTGTCCGCGGCAAGGCATGCGAGTGATACGGGCTTCCCATTGTTAATTAGAACCTATCACGACATCAAGTTTCGGCAAGAAATTAAAAAAGAAAAACAATATTTTCTTGAAAGATTAACAAACAAGAAAAGAGGAAAAGGGAGGATGTCCAACTCCAGTGTATAACCCTTGTCATAGTTCACAAATAAGTAGTAGACGCTGCAGAATTCCTGTCTTCTGTCAACACAAGGACGTCGGCTGAGGGCGTATGGTTACACAAAACAGCTGTAACTCTTGTTTCATCCAACCTTTCTTGGAACTAGTTTTATGACAATCAGTCGTAAGGATGACTCCGACATTATATCGAGTTCCATGTACTTTTCATAATTACGTAGTTGAAGGTTAAGTTGTGAATGTGGTGGACTTTGCCTGTGCTTCTACGGGAGGTAAACCGGGAACCCCGTATTTGTTTGTTAGAATAAAATTCAAGACCTTTCAAGTTTCATTCATCTAATTGACTAGGAAGTATTCTCAATTGCAATTACGAACTGAAGTGTTCTGTTTTGACGACTCTTTGGACGGCACCCGCCTGCGCTGGTCATCTTTCTGCACAGTGTGGAAGGGCACTACATTTTTCAGTAGGCACGCCTGGCTAAAGAGCTTGTCTGCCAGAAGATAATCACATCACGAGGCAACATTATCGTCATCCTCATCACGACCCTCCTCCCCATCTTCAACCGCTCATAGGCCCGCTCATGAGGTCAGTAAACATAGGAATTGGGAGTGCAGCAGCCAATCACGCGGCTGGCATAATGCTGCAGGCATCATGCCGCCGGCATTCTTTTTAAGGGGGCCTTTTTAATGCGGCCGCTGCTTGCTAACATGACTGGGAAGAATATTTACACAAACCTGAACTGCAGTCATGTAAACAGCTCTTAGTGGACGAATTCACAACACGCATAAGGGTACGGCCACAATAGAACCAATTATGGCCGAACCGTTTTGTGTACATATTCTTGTCCACCCCTATACAGGTGTCAATCCTCCCTAGCAAACGGCAAATCATATTTTGAACGAGTATGACAAACTGATGGCGTCCTGTACGGTGTTTTTCTGAGAAATCTTATAGATGAGAAAAAAAGCATTCGTAAACGTCACACGTAGCCTACGCCCAGCCATTTCCGAAACTGCGGATAACGCATGCGTCTGGCGACATGACGCGTGTCGGCCCTTCGATGCTGTGTGTGCCTGTCAACACTGACTAAAGCGGAATGCCCCTGCCCTCACGTTCTCTTTCCTCGCTGTCTGCACTCGCGCGCCCTGACCCCCAGTCCAACTGCGCTCTAATCGACACGGCTCAGGCACGCAGAGCTGCCCTTTAGCTTAGGTTGGGGGAAAGGGCTGTGGCTGCAGGGGTTTCCAATAGAGTCCTGGACTGAGTGCCCCAAACCAGGTTACGAGGCTCTTAATAAAGTTTATTCTCCTCCTCCTCGCTGCTCAACCGTGAGCTAGTCCTGGCCAGGAATAAACCGTCTCTCTCTCCCTCTTTCTCTGTCTGTCTGTCTGTCTGTCTGTCTGTCTCTCGCGCTGCATCTCTCGCTCGAGCTATATCTCTCTCTACTCTCTCTCTCTCGCTCTCTCTCTCTCTCTCTCTCTCTCTCTCTCTCTCTCTCTTTTCACTCAATCATATCTCTCTCTATTTCTCAACAGGCGCCACCAGCGCGACTCCTTCGCGAATGGGTTGACCACACACAGCGGAATGGAGTAAACACGGGATAACAAGGCCTGAAACAGCCTTGAACATAGCGAATTCGCCTTGTTTAGAATGCAATGAAGAAATTACGGTGCTCGTACATACCGTGAAAATATACCGAACGAAATGGCTAGAGGCGTACAGCACGATTTAGAGAAAGACGCAGCCAAGCCGTGCTAAGAGGATCTCGATCTGTCGGGTTTCATCGTTCTTTTTTCGAATCAGGCCGAGTAGAATATACGCCAAAATATACTCGGTGCTCCTTTAACACATCTGGATGAGGAGAGTTATGACGATTTAAGAAAGCTATAGAGGTTAACAAGAGGAGAAGTCTAAATATGAACTGAGCCTGCAGGCATAGGCCTAACTTGAGTTCTATGTTGAGTTGCTGCACAGCTGGATAGAGCGGAACGACCTTTGAAAAAAGTACCCTGACTTCAGACAGCTGGTACTTATGTCCCCACGAATTGCATAAAAATACATGCATTTCTCCCCCTTTTTAATAATTGTACGAAAAGATCAATTTCCGCAGTTGCAGGTAACGTATCGACTCAGTAAGTTCAGATGACCTTCGCTAGTAACTTAGTCCGCAAAATAAACGGAGTACTATTTGCCCGCCAACATTGGAGACTGGGTTGGAGGGTGTGTAGTGGTAGTGTAACTGGTGGTGCCAACGACACTATCGCTAATGCTGTCGTCGGTATGCGATATTGTGGAGCCACGTCATAGGTGGTGATCTTTTTCGTCAATGCATTGTCTAGGCGCAGACGAAAACTGCTCTTCGTTTAGTGTCATTGCTTGGTTTTACTTTCCAGGCCAATCTACCTCAACACTTGTACACTTTTTTCCCGTGGCACACAGCTGCAATGGCGCTGGCTGCTGAGGAAAGAAACGAAGAAGAAAAATCCCTTTCGCCTTTGTGCTGCTTTTTGTTGTAGCATCTAAACGCAATGAGCAGCTCTCAGAGGCGAGGTATTATAAAGACAAGCCTTCCTCATCCTTCTCTGTCGAGCTCGTCTCTCTCAGAGACCACGACCACAGGCGAGCAAGTATCCTTCCGGCAACACCAGATCAGGAAGCCTCGAAGGAACAGATCGAAGGAGCGGGAAGGCACTGGCAACCTTTGCCCCAACGGCAGAGATTCCCGACGCCATTCCGCAATGCTGCTTGCTCGGCCAGACGGAGACTTCGCATCGCTACTCCATTCCAGCCTCGACGATTCCTACCGAACTGAGTTCTCGTCGCAGATGACATCCGTGTCCTCGACGTTCATCTTCGCCCTGATGGCAATGCTTACTGCCTTCCTTGTGGTGTCCGTGGTGGTGATCTTGCTGCGTGCTGACTCCCTTACTAATCTCTTGGTTCCCAGATTAAGCGACCTAAAGGCGGCCAAGGCGCCTTTTCATTTCACTCTGCCCCTGCAGACGACGGAACAACTCCTTCGCCCGAGGACACCGCTGGCATCCGTGACTCCTTCGAGAACTTGGGAGCTTAGCGACCGGGCCGTACATGAACTTACACCGGAGGCTGTCAAAAAGGTACGCTCATAATTGCCAAGAAAGAATAACGCAAATCTGGCGTTAGCCTCTGCCACCCCCCCCCCCCCTTCCCCGGCAAAATAAAACAATAGCAAGGTGGGTTGAATGTACTGTAGCTAGTATCACGACGCCGACGGTCTACGTATTGGGCAATTAACGTTCAATAGGAACTACGCCCAGGTGAGAACTGGGGGTCATCAATTCATACGTTCGATCCTACGACCTCTTGTATGGAATGCAGGGTGTTCATGGCTTTGACAGATGACGAACGCGGCTACTTCTCGCTCGTTTTTATTGCTAATAGAAATTAAGTAGTGTAACTTCCCTTAGAAACCGCGTTGCTCAGGGGTTCTGCGGGATGAAAAAGGCTGCAAAAAGAGAATTTGAATATAGGGAATTTGCGATTGCAGCAGGAAGGGTTCTTGCTTCATACAGATATTACAAACTCTGAGGATTGTTTGCTACCGAGGCACTGTATTGTGCAACGTGGCTAAACTTACCGCATGGTTTAATACGGCGTTGGCTACATCACTGCGACGTGCGATCGTTTATCAGCCTTCTTTGTGCAAGCTTTATTGTTTTTACTACGATTGCGCTTCCTAAAACGTTGTCAGAAATGTGGTAGTAGCTTCGGTGGGGCATACGTGTATGTGAAATGAAATGCAAGGTTTCCATTTCTGAGGCAAATCTGATGACATTCAAAGATGTTTTTTCTTAGGCGACAGCCCTCTTGGTTTATTTTACATGGCATGGTTTCGGAGCAAATATAACGGCTAATTATGAAGCAAACCGTTTATTAGCTATTCTGCTTCCAATATTCCTCACTCTAACTCCCTCGGCTGTCTCGCCACTCGGGCGAAATAGGTGCCGACCCCTGCGACTCGCGCAGAAAGTGATTTTGGGAAAGCATGATCATGGTTTAACATCAGCGCGGAAAAAATGCGACATCTGAAAGCCCAAGAGAGTGGACAGGGTCATAAGCTGAGCTGAGTAGTTTTCCTGCGATGTGTGCTAGATTGCGTAGTACGGGCCGCAATACATAGTGGGAGGGTTTGTAGACAACCCGTCTACTATGTATTAGGGGAAAGCCGGAGCGAGGCCAGCGAAAGAGGGAATGATTGACGACAAATAAGGCCGCAAGTGCTCTTCGTCTGTGAAGGCAGTGGCAAGTGTGCGAGAATATTTTGCATGCTTGGCTGCACCAGCAACTACGGTGCAGTCCTATGGATGCCGGTTGTAAGATAGGACGGTGTCGAGGGCGCGATGTGGTTCCCGTCCGTAGAGAATGAAAACGGGAAAGATATCGGTTGCAGCTTGTGAGGCGGTAAACACACACGTTTGGTGGGGGTACAAGAACCCCCCCAAGAGCATGGGTAAAGCCATAGCGTTAGTATTCGTGTTGTAAGTATTGTTTGTGCGACGTTCAACATACCCCTCAGGTGGTAACACCTCACCTACATCCACCAAGACGCATCGCCAATCGATCAGCAGACTTTAGGTTCGAGGATCGCGCAGATTAGAGCGACGTCGCTCTAAGGAAACATCGTTGCCGACTGCAAGGCCGTATCCTTAAACGCGGAGATCGGAGATTGTGGCAAAGCTGTGGAGTAAAGAACAAAGGTTGATATAATTCTGCAGAAAATGTAGGCTTGAAGATGTGGGAAATACACGCTGTAGCTGTAGCTCGTCCTCGGAACGGTAAACCAAGTCACCGGAATGCGTCATCGCATAAAGGTAGTTCCCGATTGCCTATCACTTTCTCCTGTGTATGCCGTTCTGTTGCAGAATCAGTTTGTGTTTGTGGTACTTCCACTATAAGGCCTTGTGTTTCCGCACAGGAGATCCAACAGGAGTGCTAGAAAGCCGCGTTAGTTTTCGCGCTGAAGTACCTGCCTGCAGTACCTGTCAATATACCTTGGTTTCCCGCAGAGAATGCTGCATTCTCCCCCGCAGAGAATCCTGCATTCTTGTAAAACTAATTTAATTAGGAAAACTTCCCTCATCAACCGCGGCACTCATGGTGAGGCGGACTGTAAACGCAGGTAGAACTCGAGAACGGAGAAGAGGAGGCGTTGGCGTTTTTTTTTTGCAAGCAGAATATTTCCACTGCAGGTACTATACAAGCAAGCCGGTGGCGACACGGGGAGCAAGCCAGAGCGAGTTCTAGGACATTTTTTTAAACCCTTTCACAAAACAACTCTCAGTTTCGTGATGAACCAGGGCGCGTGTTCAACAACCATTGCTTGGCATTCATTTTTGAGGGTCATGGCTTTGTGCAGTTGCAGCGGTACCCTTAAAAAAGCCATGAAAACAAAATAAAACTAAAAACTCAGATTAAGTACCCAACTCAGCTTCATTCCAAGCACGAAAGTGGCTTTTTAACTAAAAAAACGCAAGAATTATTGCAACATTTTCAAATGTTGCTCCATAGTGACGTGTTATATTCTGTAGTGACGTCATATGGGCCACCAATAAAAAGTGTGTTTAGTGTGGTAACTGCATGTTAGCATTCAAGTCATGTAATCAAATGGTACAAGACGGCCCACTACAATCGTCCAGTCATGTGTCTGTGCGATGGGTTAGTTAGGCGGCCGCCAATCGCACAAACAAGATTCTGTGACGTCCTGTAAAGTTGCTAGAAGGTGGCAGGGAACCAGCACTGCGTCACATGATTTGTTTAATATTTGTACGTGGTGGCAAAACAAATGAGACGAACGCTGGTTAAGGATACTTAGCGATCTCTTTAGAGTATGTACATGGTGGTAATGACAGCACCCAGCCAGGCCGCCTGCTGCCCACTCCCTCGTCGTAGTTTGCAACGTCGTCGTCCTTTTCATCTCGTAATAATACGTGCAGTAATTGTTCGGAGTTTGAAATAAAAATGATGTCGTTGTTATAGGGATGAAGCAGTCTATCTAATGAACTAAACTTATAGTTTGTCTAATTGGCCACGGTAAGGTAAAACGTTCTGAAACCGACCGGGACGAATATTAAGATCGCTCTTCTCCGGTACAGCGGCGGCATCGCGGAATTTAGGGGGACCTACCGACATCAAAATTTAAGGGAGCCTGTGTAATGCGAGTGTCTAAATGCTCTCATGGAATACCTATTCAATTCCGCTCCTCTGCTCTGTTACAGCAGGCGACTAGAAGATGTCCTGATGTTACCTACAGCTACTGCTCAGGCGTCCGCTCGGAATTCTACTTCAATAAGGCGACCAACTCGTGCGTGGCGACATCGGCGGACACCACGCTAGTCTGCAACCATAGCTTTAATAGGTTCACTTCCAAGCGCAACTGCAAGACCACGTGCATGGACAACAAGTTTTCCTCGGAAAGGTGTTACAGCCCCGCCGCGTTCGCCAAATGCACAAGGTGAGAGTTAATTTTGTAGGCCTGTCTCTTGGATGCGACGATTTGATGATGATGATTGTTGCATTTAACGCGCCGACGCAACGCAGGCGATGAGGCGCGCCGTAGTTGAGGGCTCCGGATTAATTTTCACCACGTGGGGATCTTTAACGTGCGCTGAAATCTCGTACACACGGGCATTTTTGCTTTTCGCCTCCATCAGAAAAGCGGCCGCCGCGGCCAGGAATCGAAACCGTGACCTCGTGCTCAGCAGCCCAACGCCTTAGCCACTAATTTGCCGCGGCGGGCAGATGCCACGACTTGGATACAGGTATAGGCGGAGAGACAGCTACGCACGCTCTCACTCCTAGATGTCTACTTGCGTGAGCAACTACTAGCAATAATTATAGGATATAGGGATAGCAAAAAAGACATGCTGCAAAATAAAAAAATTGCACAAGTGCACTTTAAGCGTGTAACTTAAATGTAGCCTGCGCAAGCATAAACTGTACTTCTGGTCCGTCTTGTAAACAAGCCGTTGGAAGAACGGCGGCTTCCATCTACGGTTTGCTGCTACCCTCGCGGCCGCGCAGACATGGCGAAGTCATTGTCCGTATCAATTCCGTATATACGGAGCATACGGAAATCATACGGAGCGTGATTTTGCTTATTATTGAAGATAAAAACACAAAAACTGTGCCAAACGTTCATATTGTGCGACCTCGTATAATTACCGTGTTTGTGCAACTAATATTGACATTCATTGCGCTTGGGGGCGGAACAATCCGTATAAACTCCGTATTCTCATATTTCCGTATATACGGAAATTTTCAGTAGGGTGAGGAGGGATAAGTGATACGAAATCAAGGCAGTATTTTGTGCACTGAAGATAGCAGCACTGTGCTATCAGGCGCGTTGGAGTGCAATGCTACTGGATCAGGTAGCTTACTTGGGTTTTTTTCAACGTCCGCTCCAACATTCACACATCCTTGCTTCTGTCCTCCGCAAGATGAACAGCCACCGCTACCGGGAACCCAACTCGCGACGTCATCCTGAGTTGCACCACGGCACTCTAGCCACTGAGCTCACAGAGCGAGTGTGAAGGCCACTGCGGGGGTTTGTAGGCCAGTACCTTAGTAAGAGCGCGAGAGGCAGAAACGTGTGTGCGTAGAGCACAGCGCTGTGTTTGTCGTGCTGGCACTACTGGGTTGTTTTGGCTGTAGCTAAAAAGAAAGCTTTTTGAAGGCTTCCACGGTTTTAAAAAGTTCATAAATTTTCCTGCCAAAACCACAAAACCACGGATATCGCAGCATTCTCACCCCTACTTTAGGGATGTATTCGTTTTTATATTACTTTATCCCGCAGTTTAGTCTCATAACAACATCAGCTCGTGTCACTACCAATGACAACTTGCATACATTACTTTACGTAGAGACTCCAAAAGCGAAAGTGGGTCTAAATGCCCAGAAGTGTACTGCAAATTCATTTGGTCGGTGGACGTCGGTTCGACCATCGGCCATTATCTGATGGACTCTCAAATTATTAATCTAAAACTCCTTTTATTGCTAAAAGTAGGCTGCCTCGTTGCTTTGTTCTTGCTTTTGTAGGTTCATTGATATAGAGCGCTGCGAACTTTACAGATATGTATAACGGTGCTGAAAGCACTACATTGGGCAAACAGACCAGCGGCAGAGCGTCGGCAGCACGAGACACTGATTTTAAGCAGATTAGAAAGCCATGTGGTGTCGTCATCTGTGAGGCTCTGAATAAAACGCTTTTATTGTTGATTCGTGGAGGGCAGGCCTTACGGAACGTGCTAGAATTACCCACTGCACTACGGACAGGTCCGATGTGACTGCAACTTTAAAAGAGCGGATGTTTATCTGACGTTTGTGTGTGAGTGTTTCGAGGGTGAGGCAGAATTGCCGAATTTGCGATATACCTATCAAAGGTCGAACTACCCGGAGCCGATTGCATACAATTTGAGGTGTTAGCACGTTAAAAGTTTCCTGTTTCCTTCCCTTCTCCGATTGAAGAAGACGCTTCGAATATAACTTGCTTCTTCCCTTACCTTGCTATACTACGTCTTCTACATCGCGCGCTTCTGTAAGAACTTTGATCGAGCAATTTGATTTGATTCCTAACCAGCACTTTCGATAACTGGTCTGTTTCATATGTGGCCCCCATTTTATTGTGCTGTATTATTTATTATGTGCTGTTGCCTGATGTCAGTGAACTAGAAATTTGTAATAGGAACCTTATCCAAATGTCGCTTGCAAGTATGCATGGTGCTTTTGCACTGTAACAGAGACGAAAGGAGGACTTCAACAAATGTTCGTCAGGTAGGAAGAACACCAGAAGAACAGTTTGCACAATCCCGGTGCGATGTGCTGCTTACTGTGACTTATTTTCATTGTCATTACTTTATCCCAACTACGGGTATTAAAGTAACCATGAGCAAACAGTGCTATCGGTGAAGGCGTAATTGTTACATATGACCCCTTGGAATCGCAGCCGCGACGTACGATTTCACTGGTGGTACTTCAACGGCAGTGAATGCCTGCCGTGGCATTTCCCATCGGGGAGCCTGCCCTTCGAAGAAGAAAGGCGGCAACGTCTTCGGGAGTCTGCCCCAGTGCGCCACGAAGTGCAAGGTCGGGGAGTTCCTTTTGTCGCCTTGCCGGCCACCAATCTCTGTTCCCTGCTCACCCAGAAAGCTCAGGTGCGTCACTTGACTAAATGCAGCAATATGTACCGCAGTGGAAGGACATCATTAAAGCATTTCTACGGCAAACGCCCCCCTTGCTCCAATAAAAAAACTCAATCAATCAATCTAAAGCAGAGTACATGTGGGCACGTTGCAAGGACGGATGCCTGAAACGCATATCCGCGTTCCGTGTTCGGCAAGTATACGATACCGGTTTCGTCGGACAAGGCTGCGGACTCGTAAAATCGAAACAGTGCGGTCAATGAAAGGCGACTATTTTAGAACTTCGTTCCTAGAACTGTCGATGACTGGAATTGTTTGCCGTGTGACATCTTTCATTCTAATACGTTTCTTGGTGACCTTGAGCGTCACCTTCTTTCTTAAACGTTTGTTTCTTTGTATTGTTGTCTGTTGTTTTCTACAATTATGTTTTGATGTATCCACTCCTGCTTGGGACAGCACATTGGCCTGCAATATTGTGAAATAAATAAAAAAATAAAATAAGGCAAAAGGGGCCCATAAAAATCTCTGTCGACACATTTTCCTGTGAGCTTGGCGCGCGAAATAAATGCAATGCGGAAAGCTCAACTTTCTGTCAATAGGTAACCTTAAAGCAAGCAGAGCAAGCAACGCCAAACCGCGGAAGGAACAATTCAGCTTACGTAATCTTGCTAGCGAGTTCCATATAGGCGTGGCCATCACATTACTCAACAGTACCGCTAGCGGCAATATCAAGGCATCCGGAAGGAAACTTCGCGGTCGGTCACCGGCTCGAAAAGCTTAAGCGGGAATAAACACAAAATAATATATGAAAGACGCCAAAACCAGAACGCAGTGTTCCAAACTGTAGATGAGGTATTTACGTGATTGTAATTGATGACATCACTTTTTGTGATGGTTTTGAATGAGGAGTAGCAGGGGAACCAGTGGATCCTGTGGCAAGAAAGCGCGGGGCAGGCATAGCGCGTAAACGCCATGGCGAAATCATAAACGAAGCGGTGAAATCAAATCTCATGACAGATGGACGCGCTCTCGATTGTACAAGAAGCAACGCCTAACCGCTGTCACACACTGCCAGTGTCACGCAAGCAACCACACAGGTACTTTCACTAACGTTGCACAGACATTTTATGTACAGGCATTTGTTTGAAGGTCTCTATAGAATAATCATGATGTCAAAACCAGTGCCAAACGCTCAAATTCCTTTTTGGAGGGGACCCCCCGGAAACAAAGCCAGCAGGAAGAACAATAAGCAGGCGGTATGTAATAATCATGAGCCTCAACATACAATCAATTGAAATTTAACAATAAGAAGAAAGCTTCGGAAGGCCGTGGAATGCGGTAGAGGAACTCCACGTTTTTGTTGTTCTTCAAGGGTAGCGCCAAATGGTTGACTGCGCTGTGAGGGCAGACGTCGAAACCCCGTGGTGTGGGTGAGGAGGTCACAGCAGAAAAATCATTATCGGTAGCTGTTATTTAAAGACAGGGTCAATTTGTGGCTTTTCCTGTTCTACCCACCAGATTCACCACCAGATCCAAAATTATTTTGGGTTTAGTGAGGCGGCCTTTTCGACCTCCTCCTCCTTGTACAGTAGCACTTGCACTAACTCAGTTCGAACATTTCGGTCTATTTTTTAGAATTACAGCCAGTGAAGTTATGCCAGCCTGGATCACGCTTGAGCCCACAGTCGCGTCGTGGCCGATAGGGATTGGTGGGTCAGTGATTGGTCATTTGGTTCCACTGAGTGACCCACCGTTTCGTCATCTGTAATTTACTGGTGGGTAACGCCATTGGGATTGTCAGTCTTGTCACTCGTGTCTACGTCACTCGTGTCTACGGGATGCCTTGACAGAGCCCTTGCGCATTCACGGGCACAATATCTATTTTGTACGTCAAGGCTGACGCGGCCAGCAATGGTCTTGGGTATACGCAAATCAGTTTTTTTTATCCGACAGAGGTCATAATGGCAGGTTGCTCCTGTATTTAAATCATACCTACCAAGAGAAATGATTTCGTAAGCAACTTAACGTTTTGAGTAAATGACCCTATTTAAAACGGAACAAAAACACCTCAAGCGAAGCGTGCCATACGCTCGAAAATTCCGCAGGCCATCATAAAAGTTTACGAATTTCACTGTGTGCAAAATTTACCAACCCATTCAACTTAATTATTGCCTTGCTGTAAAGAATCTGCATGTCGTTCGGAAAGTTCATTGACATGTTTTTAGCCTATCCCGTGAGTAGTCCGCCATTTTCTGTACCATTCGGTAGCCATTTTTTGTGCCACGTACGCTGTATATTCGTCTAATGAACATAACAAATCCATTGGCATTCAAATCTGGGAAGGAACAAGGAGCCCCACAAGCGGTAAAGTGATTTAAACGCGTCTGTACATTTTCAGTAGCCCTAATTGTTGGTCCGTATACATTATTATACTGAATTCTGAAATCAAAATCATGTAGAGTAATAGCCGCATTCATAGTCTCTCCTCCACTCCATGTGTTTCCTCGACTCGGCTTTGAATAAAATATACCACAATGCTTTTACACGCCACAATCACGTTCAATAGCTGTCTCGACTGAAAACTCGAGCGTAGGAGGCATCCAGAATACGGGGTTAACTGTTTCTTCAGTATGTGCTCATGCTTTTTATGTTCGCTTTCAGTAGGTACACTTATTCCCCTGTAGGTTCCCATACTTCGCCGTGAGCTCTCCCGACGATCTACGAGTGAGCTGCGTCAAGGTAAAGGTCTCCGTGCTGCGGAGCCACTTGTGCTTGACCGGCATCAACCGATTCAAGCAAGGACAGCGACTGCAGAGACGCTTGCACCGTCGGTGGGCCCCGTGCTGCGGCGGCGCAGACCAATGATGCCTACCCAGGGAGTCAACGGGTCGAATGATTCTCTGCCAAATGGACACGCCTCTTTGAGAGCCAGCTTTATGATGATGTAGGTTTTTGTATCTGAATCGCAAGGACGAACGTTTCATTTTCAGTGTTATGAAATAAATTGGACTGTAATTTAACGTTCACTATAAGCTTTGTTGCTGTGGCGGCTGTGCATAACAAATATAATAATTTTTTGTACAGGGAAACTTTAATGAAATGGGGTGGTCTTGCTAATTTCTCAATATTTCGCTCGTGTGCGGCGCCTTTCATGGGGGATCTGAAAATCAATGTATGCTGCATTTTTTTATGTTTAGTGCAAATGAGATGGCTTAAGTGCTTCGCTCAATGTTGTTGCTTAACTTTCCCTTCTATGGTGGCGAGGCATAATGAGCCTCTTCAAACATCCGTACAACTGGATGAATATAATGAGAAAAGTTGGCGGAAGCACGTGGTGCTAGCAATATGAGCAGAGGATGGGGTCACTCACATGAATAGCTGAAGGTTGGGCGTGGGAATGTCTACTCTGATTTTTTATTCACGTGTTAGTGCTGTGAAACTCGTGACTGGTGCATGAATGGCCCCACGTTTGACGGCGAAGCCTTTTCGAGGCACGCGTCCCGGATACCTCGGTGTTATTTGATAGAAGAAGTCTTGTCGTCGAACGCTGCCCTTAATGGCTTGCACACAAGCCGCCCTAAGTGTACGCCATTGTCGGCGACACCGTCGTTACCAGAAAGAGAGAGACCTTAGAGCGCCAACTCGGCGATCTGCATCACTCCAAAGAATCCCGCCATTCCGGAGCTTAATCTTTGCACTTCGCATGACAGATAAGCCTAATGAACTTTATGCGGCCTGTCGTTAAACTGAACTGGCGATAAGCTGAAAAGCTAACTGCCGATAAGCTGACTCATGAACTTCGGCTTTTGGCTACAAAATGAGCGAATTTTAAACGCCTGCTGAGCCACCTGGAAGTGGCAGTGGGCCGCAGGTGAGATTCGCCATCCATGGTTCAGTTATACCTTCCACTTCCACTAGCCAGGCCCCTCGGCTGCCGAGGCTTTACCGCCACTCAGCTACTCGGGATAGACCTAACAAATCTTGATAGCACCAGCCAATGTAGAAGAAATTTTGGACCTAGTGTGAGAATAGTATTCACTTGAATCCCGAACTAAAAATGATATATAAAATATTCACTTCACGAATGAGCTAGCCGTCATGAATGCCTCTGCGCTATCGGGACTACCCACACACTGACTGCTGCGCTAGAGCTCTAGAAATAATTGGGAAGCGGTTTCGAGACTGCGTAGACATGGTAAAAAATCACCGCCGAGTCCTCATTAACGCCAAGATGTCTTCGTCTTCATTACACATGGCACAGGTGCCACCCTATACGTCAAGGTTCAGGTTTATGTTCACTGCAGGAGCACGAAGTCACTTGAAGCACCACCACTGACGTACTCTTTCATCCTCCACCAAACCGTGTTTCGAAGTTCAAGTTGAAGTTTCATCCTGGTATTCTTAATTCTGAATACCAGGAATTCATTCTGGTATTTTTTTACTCGAGCCTCAAGTCAAGAAGATCCTTGAAAGGAATTTTCGCCATGGAAAAACATTGCGGTATCCTCCACTCAAACCGATTTGAGGTAGAGCATGGTGTGGAGGACAGACACAGCATGTGGCCACCTTTCTCTCACTCGAAATTATTGTGCGGCCTTATCATCAACGATCGAATATGACACGGGGGCTGGCCGAGTCTGTATGACAGTAACTTTGCGGCAGTCTGCTGACAAGGATGAAGAGATTGTGCAAGAATAAATAATTCTTCTCTAAAAACACCCCAAGGCGGGAGAAGTTCAGCAGTTCAAATTGCTGCTCGTTGTATCTGATGTAGAGACGAAGCGACTATGGCTGCAGCTGAAAGATCAACAGCAGATCAACAAGAGGTGTAGCCAGGCTTTCGGCTACAAAACAAACAACAAATTCCATTTCTCGGTTATTTAAGTCTTTACGTGGTTTCAAGACAAAAGACCTGCAATTATCAAATACTTACTTACTGCTACATCGTTTTCCCGACTGTTGCTTCTTTTTCTTCATGCTTTGAAGCCGATTACTCTGACAGGCAGAGAGAGAGAGAGAGAGAGAGAGAGAAGTTTTATTGAAATGAAGAAACACTAAACCGTCGGCCTGGTGGTATTCGTTATGCCCAGCTATTTTGCGTGTGGGAAGGGAAAGGAGAAGAAAGAGCCTGGATAGAGGATGACAGAAGTGGACGGAGAAATGAAAGAATGGCAAGGGCTGGCCATAATTCATACGGCGGACTCTCCCTCTTTCCCAACAGCCGCAACTCTCCCCCTCGTGCGTCCGTTCCACGCACGTGCAGCCGCCTGCACCCGTCAGAGCGCCCGCATGTGTCTAACTCTTCTTCCATTCTACTAAGGTTCTGGATCAGCACTATGGTTGGAACACTTAGCTCCTACTTAGGCGACCCGGCTCAAATCCCACAAGAACCTACATGTGTTTTCAGTGCGTAGCACTTTATAGGCTTGCCTTGTTTTCTTAGCTCGCTAACGGACGATGTGACGGCCGGAATCAAGCGCCGCAGCGAGATAACGGATCTAAGTAGAGCATAAGTACCGGCCTAAGTAGAGCCTAAGTAGAGCGTAAGCCTAGAGCCTAAGTACCTAAGTACCGGCGTCGGGGAGTCACGCTGAGGCTTCGAAAACCTCGCGGTTTAAGTAGTCATAACCGTTCAAACCTTGTGAACCGCTTACGCTTGACATACATATCCTCGTTATTTAGCGAAAGAAAAACTGAAGGTTCATTGAAGGTAAAATCTGTTCATATAACCGGCAGCCCCCGCGTTCATTTAGTTAGGGGCTCTCGTTGTGTTGATTTTTCCTATAGTGAGCGAAAAAAGCCACCGCGCAAGAAAGAAATGGCGCATTGAAAACGCCCCAGAAAGGCTCCAGCCGCGCAAGAAGGAAATGGAACGTTAGAAATGCCGCAGAAAGGCTCCAGCCGCGAAGAAAAAATGGTGCGTTCGAAATGCCACAGAAGGGCTCCAGCCGCGCAAGACAAAAATGGCGCGTTCGAAATGCCGCACAAAGGCACCAGCCGCGCAAGAAAAAAAAGTCGCGTCCGAAATGCCGCAGAAAGCTCCAGCTGCGCAAGAAAAATATGGTGCGTTCGAAATGACTCAGAAAGGCTAGCCGCGCACGACAAAAATGGCGCCTTCGAAATGACGCAGAAAGACTGCAGCCGCGCAATAAAAAATGGCGCGTTCGAAATACCGCAGAAAGGCTCCAGCCGAGCACAAAACTGCGTGTTCGAAATGCCGCAGAAAGCTCCAGCCACCCAAGAAAATAATGTCACGTTCGAAATGCCACACAAAAGCTCCAGCCGCGCAAGAAAAAAATGTTGTGTTCGAAATGACGTAGAAAGGCTTCAGTCACGCAAGAAAAAAATGACGCGTTCGAAATGCCGCAGAAAAGCTCCAGCCGCACAAGAAAAAAATGGCGCTTTCGAAATGCCGCAGAAAGCTATAGCCGTGCAAGAAAAAAATGTCGCCTTCGAAATGCCGCAGTAAGCTCCTGCCGCGGAAGAAAAAAATTCCGCCTTCGAAATCACGCAAAACAGCTTCAGCTTACGAAATTAAAGTAAGCCCAAAAAGAACAGAACTCCTGAGGCGCAGTTTCAAGGAGGGATCGCACGAACACTGCGAAGGCGGGATACTTGAAATGCATTGGGTGGTAGCAGTGAGGCGCTAACGGCGCTGCAGCCACTTATGGCGAATCGCTGCTCTGCGCTTCCGACAGGTTTCACATTGAGTGGAACAGGTTCAATTTTTGTAATTATTTCCGCTTTACAGCGACAGCCATTTGGCACCATTTATATGGCACCAACGACACCGACGACTAAGGTCATTTTTCGCGTCGGATGAGATGGCTAGTGCTTTCGCCTTCATAAACTCGACGCAGACGCGCGCGCGACGCGTCCTTTAGCCCACCTGCAGAGAACAGCACGGGACACGTGCTGTTCTAAAACTTCAAAAAAAAAAAAAAAAACGTCATGACACGCGCAAAGCCGGCCACATAACACGTTTACCAGTGACAGGGCACAGCGAGTAGTGCAGGCCGCGGTCCGACGTGGTGAATGTACCTACCGCAGCAAAGAGAACCTGTTAAGAATCGCTGTTTGCTGATTGTGGAGCGGGTTCTCGACGAGCCGATTGGAGTGTACACCAATGACTACAAGTTCATTCTCCTTACGGTTCGAACGAAGTAAAGCTCCTCCATCGGAATATTTTTTTTTCTCAGTTGATCTGAACGTGCTTGATTGTGTAGGCCAACCAGCTTCGTTGGCGAGCCACTTTTGGCGCACAGGAGGACTACTTTGTTAGTGAAGACGCCCCTTAGGGTCTCGGGATGTCGGCGTCCTATGTCGTAGTTCTATGTCATCATCGATGTAGTGACGGTACTAAAACCCCGGCGCACTTGCTGACGGCTTGCGGTAGAATGTAATGAGCACCAAAAGAACACTCAGGGAAGTCCGTTTTCCAAAGTCTCGCGCTAAAACGCTAAGTGCTACAAATACACGAGACTTTTAAAGCAAAGCTGCATACCCTTACCTCACCAACGGTTTCATCTTAGTGGGCAGGAACTCCAAGGCGCCAAGAATAGACTGATACACTGCACGCCTCACCCCTCCCCAGGTTTCACGTTAGTGGAGATAGCCCGGGACTTTTCTTTCTCTGGTGTTTCTCATTCTGATAGTGTTAAGCGTAATATTTTTTCTCTGGTGAAGGAGAGCTGGTTGTGTCCCTAAGAGCCTTCTTAGCATGGTTGAACCTCTCTAGTGTAGTCTGTTAGGTATCCAGGGTTGTTTCCGGAGCAGGCAGCACTCCATACCTGCGTGAGTACGGCACAGAGCAAGACAAAAAAGGGAGAGAGCGAGAAAAATCTTCCTGCGGGTGACGTTTCCCCTGCAGTGATATTGCGCCAGCGTTTCTTGCTCTGCTTTTTTTGCGCGTGGTTCTGAAAGAATAAACGGATGCGCTAGCTCACTGATTAGAAATCCACTGACGTCTGGCCGTTTGAAAAGAGATCCAGTGCTGTGCTCAAGTATATAGCTACAATAAATGGCTAGTTTGAAGCTCAGCTGGCCAAAAGGGCTGTTGAAAATATATTAGCGTCCTTCCTCGTCATTTATTGATACTCAACTTTTGGCGGGTCTGCGCGAAGTTTAGATAACCCGTTTCTCTAATAAGGCTTGTGACCGCAACAGGGGTTCAAAAACTATATTTGCGGACTTTGTACAGAAAATCACAATGCATTAGCCCTTTCTCGGGTGGTCAAAGCAAGTGGTTGTACTTATTTGTGCATCCAGGGGTTGTCGTGGTATTCAAATTTTAGCGACGTTACCAGGGCCACCCCGAATCCCCTCCGTAATCACAGCTCACTATGGGCACGGCGATTGAGACACAGCGCTGAACTTAAAGTTTTTCCGTTCGTAACTTTGTGTTCGATGCTGCGGAAGGTCTCCTTTAGCTTTGCGATCGATCTTTATCCTTTGCCTTTTCTTATTTCAAAATTAATCCTGCCGGCTGGGCTTTTAGGTTTGCAGTTACTGCCGTTTCTTTATATGGCGTTTCGATGAGCGCTGTTATTACTCGTCCTTTCCTTGTTCCTAAGTGCCTGTCCAATGTAGCTGAAGCGTTTTTAGCCTATTTAAATTGTTTATGGAAGAACTGGGTTGATTATTAGCCTATTGTATTGTTGTGTGACGTTCCCGCTCTTGTTCAAACTTTATATAGCATGTTTTTGTGCCTTGTAACTTCTGTTGCGTGTACTTTTCCTGCTCTTTTACATTTTAAGCTTTATATAATGATGTCTTTCAACATTTATTGCTTTGCGCACTGGTTGAATATCCTCCTAATCCACCCTATGCAATGCATCTCGTGTCCTTAGGGTATGAAAATAAGTAATTAAATAAATTATGTGACTAGCGGTAGTATCCGAAGATGCCCGGGTTGGCCACTATACTAATGACTGTAATAGTTATAACACGTGTTCAGGTAGTTTTGCCTCGTCATAATTAGGTAGTTCACCGTGACGTGGTTCGCAGTTAGGAAGCCTACATGTTTACCGCAGTCCTAGTTTCACCTGGACCTCTCATAGCGCAACTAGAATAAAAGTAGAATGTTGGTAGACGATGGGCTTCATAAAGCCCTCTTGCGTAACATTAGGAAAGTGCACGTGCAGATTTTTGTTGGCGAACAGCAAAAGTATGGTCATAGCAATTCGAATTTAATGGCTTCGCTGTAAAACTGGTCTTTTTCTGCAACTGAACTCTGCGAAAGGAATTCATTCGGGCCAATCCATTTTGCTCAGCAGGATAATTTCCAATGGAGACGTAAATCTACGTGAAAAGCGGACGAGAGAAGTAAACCCCGCGCACACCAGAATCTGCCATCTGTTCACGGAAACGGTTAACTCGCTTATTTACAACCAGCACGGTGTGCTACTTTTCCTTTTCTCCCATCTTGTGTTCACGCTGGCCTTTTAGGCGAAGCTTATATGGCTAGGGTTCTATCGATCTTTCATCTGTGAACAAAATCTCACGTGTCTTTGAACGGCGAGGAGGCCGAAGGCCAGCGTCAAGGTGTGTGTGATATGAGCACGCAGTCACCACCAAGTCACGCGCCGTTGATTTAGGCCTCTAGCCAGAACGCCTTGTTACCTGAATATGCGTTTTGGATAGATAAATGATTAACAGGGGCACTGTGCGAATAAAAAAGAATACAAGTTTTCACTTTCTAACTGAGAATTAAACGTTAAAAATTAGATATGCGGTTAGAGTAGACTGGTTATCAATAGGCGGCGTTGTAGAGATAAGTACAGTCACATGTAAAGGATGAAAATGTCTGAAAGATGTTCCATATTGCGACCCACGTCAGCCAGCAATGTCTACGTTCGCACCCCCGTGTTTTTCCGAGCGCTTGCGTGTCTTGTTTCCTATTCCTTCTCAAGGGGGAGGTCCCGTCATGAAGACAAGTTATGTGTTCGATTTGGAATTTCACTTCTGTTTAGCGTGGAATAGAAACGGCAAGTATAGCCCGTCCTCAAGCTTCGCCAGTTGTCCACCTTCATATAGTATAATGGCGCATCCGTATCCCTTTTTTTACCTAGTGGTTTGGACATAGATTAAGCGGCCTACACAGCTAATCCCAAGCACTTGAAGAGGGTGCTGAATTGTGATAAACCAACCATCAGAATGGGACCAGCACGTCCCGCCAGTCCGTAAAACAAATCGCTTTAGATTTCTCCCAATCGGAAAATGATTGCAAAGCCGAAACCCGGCGAGCTAAAGCCAGGCGGGTGACCACTTGATAACGAGACCAAAAAGTTCACGGTGGCTCAGATTTTAATGGCTCAGTCGCGGCTGGTTTGATAGTTTGCTTTCATGATGAGTTGGTTCATGATGCAAGAACATCGCTAAAAGCAGCGGAAACGTACACCGTAGTTGTAAAGAATTGCTGTGGAGGAGTTTTGTAGCCGTAGTAAAGATTACGTTTCTATTTCTTGGTTGTGTGGTTGGGGTTGCGGCTGCAGCCAGACAGACAGAAAACATCCCAATATACGTGGCCCTAGGGCGCTGTGTTTGGTCAGATAGGCGATGTCAATACCATTTACGAAGACAGATGAGCAAACAATGTAGTGACAAAGCACTCTGTGGGGAAAAACCCCCTCGAGGTAGGGCCGGAGGCGTAAAAGAAGAGGACCCTTCAGGTGATCTTCGGTGGGAATCAGCTTGAATAAAACGAACACAAAAGGAAGAGGGAGTAACACGACACACTGCTGTGTTCGTGTTCGTTTTGCGTCCTTTTGTGTTCGTTTTATTCAAGCTGATTCCCACCGAAGATGTACCAACTAGCACAGACCAGAGCCTTCAGGTGGAGTTCTTGTCTTGTGCTAATTGTATTGGTAATGAAAGGGGGCGGGCAGAAAATTTAGATAAATAACTGCATTTGTAGCAGACAAAAGGAGCTGCCGAGTGGGATTTGAAAAAGCACCACCAACAATCAGTGGTGGAGACCGACGATAGATTTTGCCCTCAGGGATCCACAGGTAAATGGAACCATAAGAAGCACAGCGGCTGATCAGGCTCGCTGTACCGCCTTTGTCTTTCACTATCGCCAGAGGCAGACAACGTGAACGCGTTGGCGAGCTCGCTTTTCTCTGTCGTGTGAATTTTTTTGTGTTTAGATGGACAGATATTCCGGCCAAAAAACCTATATTTCACCCGCGGGTAAACTCAAAGCTGCGTCATTGAGTAGAAATTGCAAATCAAATGAAACATAATAAATCTTGAGCACGCTATATGTTACTATTCCATGACAGCCAACGCGGCACATTGCATCGTAGCCTGGTACTTTTACGCAATGTTTCTGCGAGCTTTTGCGTATCCAAGGTTTTTATTGCAAGAAATTACAGAGGCAAAAAAAAACAAAAAGAAAAGTTCACGGATGCAGACTCTGTGGTCGTATAAGCCTGTGCTAAAATTTTTCGCGCGCCTAAAGCATGAAGGCGGCCAAATATCAGTCTGTAATCGGCAATTCAGGAAATTCCATCGGTAGAATATTGTTGCCTTTGGGGAGTACATTTGAGCTAGAGCCAAAATACCATGGAAAACATATCTCTAAAACTGCACCCAATATGCGCCTCTCCTTGTGCCGTTTAGGACCAAAGGTACACCCTCAAGATTCGTATCACGACATTGCAACGGAAATCGCGAGGTCCTTTTCCAGAGGACATACGCGGCGGAACACTGAGAAGTTAGCCCCTACGGTTCGGATGGAGGCCAAAGTTAGCATCCCTAAAGTAGCTATGTCGAGAAATGCAAGTTTGGTTATTCGGACGATCATCTCATTTGAATAACACTCATGCAACTTTTAACTCAAGCTTCAGAAAAAACCTATAAAATGAGCAGAATAGAGAATAGCCATCCGACTTGTGTGTTCCCGCACAGTGTCTATGTGGGTGACTGGTTCTACAAACAATTAATTTCAAAATACTAACACTAAAACTCAACATCAACATCATATCACTAGGGTATCGCACTCCCAGTAGAAATCTACCACCTTTCTTCATTTAATTGAAGCGTTTTTTTATTTACAAAAATAATCGTCTGAATGTAGCTTGTGGGACCATCACAACAGTGATCGCGTTTCGAAAACATCCTTAAGTAATGGCCTCATTCTGGTCGATGACGGTTTCCGTTTAAGTAATGTTAATATTTCACCAACAAAAATAAGTGGAAGTTCTTTGATTCTAATGAATTTCTTGGCGTAAGTAGAATTGCCAAGAATGTTAAGGCAGGGGCCATGCTTATGATTCAAGCGCCTATCTCCCAACATGAGTTGCCATCTGGAATCGTGATAAAGAGCCTAACCTAAGCAGCTTTGTCCAGAGCATTAGTACTGTAATTTGATGTCCTTTCCTGGCGAACTTTTAGCCGAACGTTTGCTCTCTCTTTAGCCGCAGCTCGTAACGAATGCGTCGATGAGAATGATACAAATGCAGTTTTTAATGTTTTTCCCATTGGGCTCAAATCTATTTAGAACGACAACTTCCCAATTTTATTACACAGACAACAACAGCCTCAAAAAATAAAAAGCCAGAAATTAAACAACAGTTACTCCAAAATAAAAACCAACCATGTATCAAACTTATCTTTCCCGGCGTGGCCATAACTTGCTGAAAAAAACTTAGTAGAGGCTGAGCTCTGCTATGCCAAGATATACGTAGCGCTAGCTAAGGTTCAGCAATCCAGTCCAATCCAGTCCGGTCCTGTCCAAATCAGTCTAATCCAGTCCTGTCTAGTGACTGCTCCTGGCGCATGCGCAGCACAGCTTTTCATCAGCCACGCGAAACGGCTATCAAGCAGCACCGACGCAGCGTCAGACTTGGCTACTGCGCAATTGAGGCGCACACCTGGACACGCGCCGGTGCCAGTGCGCCTGCCGCGGTTATGACGCAACACAATCCAACACAATCCACTATAATCCAATCCAATCCAAATGCAATCCAAGCCAAGCCAAGCCCAGCCTTGCCATGCCAATGTAAGCCAAGCCAAGCCAATCCAATCCGATGCCCCTCGCGCTTGCGCACAACGGCCCTTCACTGCACACGCGAAACTGCTCAACCTCGGCCAGTGTAGCTTACGCTTCAAAATCAGAATATTTCATAACATCTCGTACGAAAGTCTACCGTGACACAACACGATACTTCCAAAACGTTCTCACAGGATCACCCAAACACACAGCCGTTACATAGAAAAAGAATACTTTGATTATAAGACCATTAGAAAATTTTGCGACGATAAAAGCCTATCTCGAAAGCTTAGTTTTCACTGATATTCTTAGTTCATAATCCTTGCAGAAGGAGATTGCTAGGACAATAGACGTTACCCCAAAATACATTCCGAGTAATCGATGGTAAGTGCTGCAAAGTCCCTTTAACAGACATGTGCCGGAGACGCTGGGCGGTAGTTTCCAGGCACCACACACGAGCGCTCAGCATTTTCTTGGCTTTGTTAACTGCCGAGGGATCGCCGCAAGGCCCGCGCTCAAGTTCGTGCCCTCGGCATTTTCTTGGTATTTTAACTGCGGACGCAGAAAATTACGATTTGCTAAACAGCTTAGGTTTTAGGAATTTGAAAAAAAAATTGTTAAATCGCGTCAGACGCTAGATTGTCGCTAACTTTGAGGCCCCTATCTGCGTATCTATACTTGTGACCAACGTTTAAGTGATAGGTAATGTCGACAAGATATTTGTAAACATATCCGTTAAATATCACTTGTGTAGGAAAAATATACATATACGCAAGAAAGATCGACTGCTGTGCTTTTTCTAAAAATACGTAACTATAAAAATCAAAAGAAAAAAACCCATTCTCGATTTTTTCAAACTAGGGAAAAAAAGAGACTTCAAGATAGTCAATCACTCTGCTGAAAAAAACATGTTGCATCATTTTGTTTGTATTGAAGTTATACGCGGCTGAAATCACGCGTTCGAGACCCGCCTCCGTACCGTGTGATTTGCTACTGCAGCCGCTTTTCTGGCTTCACGCTTGGACAGAAAAGCCTCTGTATGAATTCTGCAGCCACACCAGGTGCTTTTACACCTTTGACGTCCTTGATAAGCGAAACTTACCCTTTAAACGTTTTTATTTGCGACGTTTCTCGGAATAAGCGCTACCAGAGCTACGCCTGTTGCAAAAACGTGCCATAAAGCGCGTGTTTGCGGGCGTAATGCTTCTTTTAGCAAAATCAAAAAGCAAGGTAATGAGAAAAACGCATTTCTTGGTAGTCCACTTCACTGTATGCGACTTGTCGTCGCCTCGGTATAAGAAAACCAAGATGCACGCTCTTCGAACCCCAGTAATGACGTACTACAGCGGGGTCTTTCTGTGTGTGCCCAGGGCGCATTCATCGCATCCACGGCCCAAAGTGGTCCGACGAAGGAGAGGACGCCGGGACGTAATGAACCCACGGCCCGCTTCGCTCGGTTCGAACCCTTCTTTTCACGGCTCGGATCGCTGCCCACGGCCCAAGTTGTTCTCCTTGGCGCATAAGCGCGATATATAGGGTGCACGCAGCGGCCGCACAGCTCGTCGTCACTTGGGCTTCCCGGCGTCTGTTCGCGTGAGATACAAGCGGCCTCTGAAACTAATGTCGCCTCGGAGGAAACTGCTCTGTTCCGTGTATGTGTACGCACGGGCAAATCAAGAGGCTGCGTGAGACAGAAGATGCGCCTTCACGTCTCCGCTCAAGCAGTTCCCTCGCGACTAAAAGCGTGGCGACAGTTCAGATTACTTCGCTCTTCTAACCCAAGTTAAATCAGGCGCTCGGCAGTCCTCCAGGGAATTAGGGGATTACGGCATTCCTTTTGCATGGAGGCTCTGCCCACGCTAAGCAGTGATGATTTCGATACTTATTACAGTAAACAGGCCAAGCAGACACTTCACAAGAAAGTAAGGGTGAGAGGGGCCACTTTGAGGATGCCGAACGCCGTGTCTATTTTGTAACGTTATGTTCCTTTGATTCTGGAGGGCACCGCTTGCAGCGAATACACTCTGATGCCGTGCGGAGCATTTTTGCAGACCAGTCGTAACGTAGAAAAAGGCGTGAACACATAAGCTCGGCTTGCTTTGTATAACAGTAATATGTTATGCTCTTACTGCTAGCAGCGTGCATCAGCCTATACGGCGCTCCGCGGTATGTTTGGACAGAAAACAAAGACAGCGACCGGTGCCAACAAAACAAACAAAAATGTTCGTCATGCCCACATCTGAGTCCGGTACACTGAGTACCACACTTAGCAACATACCCAGCTTTCTCGCTCAAAATTACAACTTCTCGGGAACCTAGCAAAACCACTTTAGGAAAATGATATTTGGCATAAAGCTAGACGCCAACGTGAAGATTAAAGCGCTAAAGGAATATTTCAGGTTTCTGACTATTGTTTTGTGTAATTCGCTGTCAAATCTAACTCCCCATGCATTTCTATGGGATAGTTCCCATGGCTCAGGAACCCAGTCACGCAAAGTGCGCGACTTGAAACTGTGCACAAAGCAAGTCTTTACCCCAAATATTAGCTGTGCAAAAGAACTTTTCATTTCGCCAAAAAATTGCAGAGTAATCACTGTTGAAAGGACTGCCATGAGCGGGAAAGCTGCACATGAACAATTGCGGCAGAGCTATACTTGGCTTAGTTAAGCTTGCAAAGCATGACACAATTTTGAAGCAAGGGCTTCTACTTGAAACAACGACGGGACAACGACGCACAGCTCTTAGGGTCGGCGTTTCGTTTGGTTGTCCCCTGAGACGTCGTCGTCGCTTTCCAGTTATGTGAACTATTTAGGGTATTCGACCTAAATATTGAATGAATTCGAACTAGGTTTTTATTTGTTTACATCGTTACATAGTTAAACACCACCTAAAGGCAAAGATGGTGTCCATCCTCTATTGTCCCCATCTTCAAGCGCTACCTAAGGATGTCAAAAAACTTACTAGCCCAACTGTCAATTCCGATTTTAGATATGCTCTTGTTGATGTGTTCCACGCCCAAACATGCCGTTGAGCTAACACGCTTATGCGACGCCCCCACAAATGAAAAAAAAGAAGGGGCAACCTCCTTTTTAACCCGTTCTTCAGCAGTCATTCGGGCCACCCGCTCACTGATGAGCGCGAGCCTTACTCTGCTGAGCTGGGTCATTACACAAAATATTCCTCTTTAGGGCTGGTGCGTCAACGTTCGTTGCATATAATAAAGACAGAGACGTACTTGGCGCAAAACGCATCAGTAATTACGTGCCTCCCAGGCCTTCATTTGTTAGCATTACTGGACTTCAAGGTCATCCGCTGGCTAGACAAGAATTTTAAGTTAGTTACTTAAAAACTCCCTCAAACGTATCGTATCAGTTCTATTCGAGGAGATCTTCCTCGAAATGAACCCGAAAAATTGCGTCTCCAGTGCCTGCCCCGTTAGGAGCGAATTAAAGAACTCCAAGTGACATGCATTACCTTCAACCCTGCATCAGGTATGTTCCAGGCGTTGCTTCGGCGGGTTACGGCCTCAGCTCGGAATTTTTATAGGGACCGTCAAGAAATAGTACTGGTTTTTATAATTCGAACGAATGCCATGCTGGAGTAAGAATCGAGCCAATTTTAACCCACATTTGAATTAGTTAGGCTCGATAATAAGGAAAAAACATAAAATAATGGCAACTCATACAGTACTACCTTGTTTTGTCACTCTGACATTCCAGTTTATAGGTTGCTCGTTTGGAGCCTACTAATAAACGCTAACACGTAATTAAATCTGGAGACCTCCGTTCCGAAATGATTTCGTGTGGAACCAAGGGATCTCCAGAAGGAATGGTCTTGTCCCCCATATTGTTTAACACAGCCCTGAATAATCTCCCCGTAAAGCTAGCTGAAATCACGGATATTCATCGTGGAATATATGCCGACCACATCGCGATATGGATTAAGAAAGGATCTGGAGGAACAATGCAAAACCGCCTCTAACAGGCCGCCAGCGTAGTTCAGGCCTATGCAAAGGGCTGCGGACTAACTGCGCTCTCAAAAAACCGAGCTCTTACTGGTGCAGGACAGGCGACTCGACACAGCCATGGACCTAAAGAAATCACTGGACGGACATAGTAACCTCGATTCTTCAACAATTAAGATATTGGGCATGAACTATCAAGAAATTTGCAGAAACAGCCAGCTAATCCAAAACCTGGAAGCAACTATGACGCAAATAGCAAGGATGCTCCGAAGGATTCCGAATGAAAAACACGGCATGAAATACCAAGACATGCGGTCCAAGCGTTTATTGTTTCTCTTATGACCTACGTCGCCCCTACACCATCTTTGAGGTGCGCGAAAAGCAGAAGATAACCACGGTTATCAGCAAAGCGTGCAAACAAGCCCTACCTATGCCCCCAAGTACATCAACTGCTCGACTGCTACCACTTGGACTGTAAACACTCTAGAAGAAGTGACTAAAACCCATCTCGCCACGCAGAGAACACTCCTAGACATTACCCGTCCTGGAGCCCGTGTACTCCAACGCCTAGGCAACGCACTCCCACAAATATATTGAAACGACGTCGGGCATCCCACTGGACATTCGGTCAATGCTGCGAGTGCCACCACTTCCACGGAACATGATCCCTCAACACCATGAACGGGGACGACAAGCCAGAGCTCAACTCCTCGAAAACCTATAGGGAGAATCTACCACCACGGTGCACACGAATCCAGCGGACTACGCGCGCGTGAACACCAAAACGGCCGCTGTCACAACACCCTGCCCTGATCACCAGCATCAGTCAAAGACAGTGAAGTAGCCTCCATGCGGAAGAACAGAGATTGCATTATACCATAACACAGACTAAATCATCACCCACTCTCAAGCGGCGTGTCGTACGTACATGTCGGGAAAAATCTCCAAAAAAGCGATGCAGGTTGGAGCCCAGAATCCCTCCTAAAGAAACCTATCAGTAATTTGTACGCCTGCCCATTCGTTACTCCGCTGCAATCAATCAGGCCATGCGTTCGCCCGAGGTCTTGCAAACCGGGCACCATAGGAGGATGACGTCCTGGCAGATCACCTTGTCACTGCTTTCAGGGACACAACGCAACACTACCGCCTATCCCGACGCACTTACCCGCCAGGAGGTGACGAAAGAACAAGAACAAGGAACAAGAAGTGACTCTCCGCCGACTACAAACAAGCACGTTCGGACACCCCAACGAGACTACACGTCATTCACCCCACACTCTATACCCCCCAGTGCAATCACTGCGGCCGACGCGCTACATTTTATCATATGGTCTGCGAGTACCAGAATAACCCTGGCTTGAATCCAATTCCCAGGCGTACCTACGAGCAGTGGAGGAGTGAACTCGCCAGGGTTGACCCCAACAGGCGGCTATGGCTGATCTAAATGGCGAAGACTGTCATCATCATCATCATCAGCCTATCTACGCCCACTACAGGGCAAAGGCCTCTCCCATTATTCTCCAATTATCTCGGTCCTGTGTCAACTGTGACCAATTTATCCCCGCACACTTCTTGATCTCATCTGCCCATCTAACTTTCTGCCGCCCCCTGCAACGCTTGCCTGCTCTAGGGATCCACTCTGTTACCCTTAATGACCAGCGGTTATCTTGCCTTCGCATTACACGCCCTGCCCCCGTCCATTTCTTCTTCTTAATTTCTACTAATATGTCTTTAACACCAGTTTGCTCCCTGACCCACTCCGCTCTCTTCTTGTCACTTAATGTTACACCTATCATTTTCCGCTCCATTGCCCGCTGAGTCGTTCTCAATTTAAATTGTACCCTCTTAGTGAGCCTCCACGTTTCTGCCCCGTAGGTGAGTACCGGTAAGATGCAGCTGTCATACACTTCTTCAGCGACAATGGTAGGCTGCTATTCATTATCTGAGAATGTCTGCCGTGTGCACCCCACCCCATTCTGATCCTACTAATTATATCTGCCTCATGGTTGGGATCTGGGGTCACAACTTGGCCTAAGTAGATATATTCGCTTACCACTTCCACTGCCTCGCCACCTATCTCAAACTGCTGTGCTGTCCCGAGGTTATTGATCATTACCTTAGTTTTCTGCATATTAATTTTCAGGCCCACGGTTCTACTCTCTTCGCCCAGTGCGGAAAGCATGCTTTGCAATTCGTCCCCCGAGTTACTTAGCAAGGCAACGTCATCAGCAAATCTGAGGTTCCTGAGGTATTCTCCATTAACCCTTACTCCCACCCTGTTGCCAATCCAACGTTCTGAATACTTCTTGTAAGCATGCTGTGAATAATATTGGAGAGATTGTGTCTCCTTGTCTGACACCCTTCCTTATAGGTATTTTACTGCTCTCCCTAGGGAGGATGATGGTAGCTGTAGACCCATTGTATATATCCTCTATTATTCTTACATAATGCTCATCTACCCCCTGGTTCCGTAATGCCTGAATGACTGCTAGGGTTTCGACCGAGTCAAATGCTTTCTCATAATCTATGAAGGCTATATATAGGGGTTGAGTATACTCAGCGGACTTCTCTATCACCTGATTGATCGTGTGAATATGGTCCATTGTTGAATAACGTTTACGGAACCCCGCTTGTTCTTTAGGTTGACTGAAATCTAAGGTTGCAGAGATTCGGTTAGCGATTACCTTGGTAAATACCTTGTAGACGACTGACAGTAAGCTGATCGGCCTGTAATTTTTCAAGTCCTTCATGTCGCCTTTCTTATGGATTAGGATGATGTTCGCGTTCTTCCAAGATTCCGGTACCATTGCGGTCATTAGGCATTGCGTATACAGGTTTTGCCAGTTTTTCAAGTACAATTTCTCCGCGAAGAGCCTGGTTTCATTTGGTAACAGCAATTGAATGGTGCTACGGAGTTAAGACACCGATTACTGTATTTTTCTTGCCTCCCTAGTGATGCAACTTTCATGTTTTGTAGCGGGAAATTTAAACATTTCTAAGTATCCGTTTTTTAACTACCTTCTTCAGATCTCGAATAGAGTGCAGTGAGTAAAGGCTGGAACGTGAAACTGGATGGGCATAGTGAGGATACATTTTTTCCTTATGCAAATTATGGTTTTTGAGTCGATGACGCAGCTCAACGCGCGGACGGGCTTCTCAGTTAAAAATGACGGACCTATTTGAAATTACAGCGAGGTTCTCTACTGCGTGCCTCTAGCGATTGAGTACATGATCGTTTCTGCTTGCTTCACCAATGAGGCAATGACGGTCGCGAATCGAAGCACACACCGTTCGATTTCAAACAACGGTTGTCCCGCAGAGTCTTAACGGCCTGCGTCATAACCGACGTAGAATCGATATTTGCTCAAATCGACCCATTTTACGGGATACTGGAATAGATTTCCCCTAAGTCGGTGCATAAATCGCCTCCGTCTGGCGGCAGTGCAGAGCACCCTGAAAGCGTTGCGTAGGCGATCGCTTGAACCCTTGCACGCAGATTCCAAAAAGAGCTTGGCTCCAAATTTCTGAGAATGATGGCGACTAGAAAGGGTTTAACTAACCGCTTCACTAACATTAAACGCGAAAGCTTGCATTATATGGCTGTAAGCCCCGTAAAACTTCTTGCAGTGAATTTAAAGCGACCGGTATCGATTTTTGTTCGGTAAAGCGATTATGGCGCGGCCGTAACTGAATTTCGGAGGACTGTTTTTTCGCTAAGAAAGAATAAAAATATGAAAGAAGGGATATTGGATTCTTTTTTTCTTTTGGTTCTTGTTAGGAATTGGAAACATGAGACGGGCGTGCTTGGGAGATGTAACCTGTCAACAACACTGTGCAAAGCGTTGCATTTATGCATAATATTAGTGTTCTAATCTGTAGGGACTCAGACCCTACGTGCGCCGGCGTATGGTGATTACACTACAGCGAGAGCGCGTCGGACAGCGATAGTGACTTCAGTGCGTCATGTGCCCGTGCGTGGGTGCGCGATAAACAGTTGGCGGACACTGGAACATGTGTGGTACGTACCTAGCCCGGAACATGCGCACAACGGCCCCGTCTGGTATAAAGACTGCTTTCACGGGTGCGGTAGGGGGAAGTTGGACGGAACAGCTCGGCAGCAGCAGAACCAGGATGGGAGCAGCAAGAGGCAAACAACCGGCCAGCTCGGACTAACCAGCATATGCGGTGGGCGCACACGGAGTGGCTTGGTTCAAGGACTCGAACGTCGTCGTGAGTGTATAGCGAAGCCCTGTAGTAATTTTCTGCACAATCGGCGCAGTGTGTTTTTTTTCTACTTCCAAAAAAGAACACCAATAAAATAAAATCACACATTTTTTTTTTTGCTTTCTGGAAGCAGACAGATGCAACATAATGCAAGTAACACGGTAATGAAAAATGAGAGTGGAAGGGTTGTGAGACTAGGAATATAGCATCGTTTTCACCTTAATGAAATCACAAAAATGCAGAGATCATTTAAATGTTTATTCATGTAATAGCAGAGTAACTAAGGATGCGGCGTGTTTGGTGCAAGGCACTTACGTCAGATACATCTTCATTGCTACTCAGGGAAAGTGGAGGGGGGGGGGGGTGGAGACTAATAGATTTCATGGTCTTCCAACGCAGTGATCAGAGAACCCTGCAACAAGAGTAGCATACGTTCCGCATATAAAATACATGTGCACCAACAAAACAACCTCCTTTGCAAGGTTTTATGTAGGGTATCATGCTGTAATAACCGCTACCAGTAGTTTTAAATCAAGTTTTAAGGTAGACTCAGGTGCTTGATAACTGCGCTCTATTTTCTTGGGCTACTGGGGCGATCCAGACGAACCACCTGAACAAAGGCAAGAAATATATATAGCAGACTATCGTACTATCGACTATATAGCATTGCAAGGTGGTGAATAAACACAGTTCAGTGTATTTCTTCACTGCCCGCTTCTCAATACGCAGCGGGAGCAGTCAACCTTGTTTTTTTCCCAACCGGCCAAACTGCGCCTCGTCACTGACTAGCCAGTCACTGTTATTAATTACTGTTAACATTTGAAAATTGTCCTAGGTAACTTCATCAATGGCTACATCACCCTTGGATTCAGTAAGCGGCAGCGGTTCGCCCAGTTGAATAAAAAGCATGACCGACTGCTCTCACCGAGTGAATTGACCTTTTTCCAGTATCGGCTCTCCAGGCGGCCGCCACGGCGAATGTAAACTGGCAGTACGGCACGTACCAAAAATGTTTGGCTTTCGGGGAACCCATGAACGAAATATCCTGGTCTTGCAGTACCTCAGTCTCTCCCGCACCCACCTGTGACCCCTGCCTTTCATATAAACCTGACAGTAGCAGGCGCACGCTCGCGTGACTATTCTGCAGTGGCTGAAGCAGCCCTTTTTCTTCACTTTTTTCATTTCCGTTGCTCCCTTACTGGTAGCCAAGCGCTCACAGCGTGGTCAGCGTCAAACATTTTTGCCCCGTTCCTTTGAAAGGCTTTTTTATGTGCACGTACGAGCCCGCTGCGAACTTCTCGAAAAAAGGAAATAAAAATTCAGAGCCCTTCCACCCCGTGAAGAGGGATGGCCAGCAAAGCTGCGGTGCCGAGCTTCCACGTGAGGTTTGACTGGGTCGTTGTCCAAGGGGTGCACGAACTAAAACACGTTTGTTTGTAATTTGCGATTGAGCATTGTTCCTGGTTATGACTGAAAGTCCAGTCCTGTCCAGTCACTGCTCCTCGCGCATGCTCAGCACGTCTCTTCACGAGCCACGTGAAACAGCTATCAAGCGGCTCCGACGCAGCGTCAGACTTGGCTACTGCGCAATCGAGGCGCACACCTGGGCACGTGCCGGCGCCAGTGCGTCTACCGCGGCCACGGTGTAAGATATACTTTTAGGTGTGGACACAGCAGCCCAAAAATCTGTCAAATAGAGTTGGTGGCACCGTGGTGCCGCGCGTGGACCTTTGATTGCAAGACAGCTGGTGGCAGAACTCTTAACCCATTAGGGACCTGCGTACTTTTAAAGTACAGCTACAAAATTATTTTTTAAAAACTCCAAAATAAATATTCGATTTCAGTAGTTCTTTATTTTACCACCAGGGGAATAACTTACACCCCCAAATCAAGTATCAGCGTTCGCACTGGTCAGGGGCGCACACGTCTACGGTCAAATATAGACAAACTCCAGTCCCGCCAAGAACTGAGGTGAGCGGTTCGAAATTTTGTTCTCCTGGCTGAAGTATGCAATTATTTGCGACAGTTTTTGTATCAACCCGCAAGAAAAGGTAGAAGTAAAACGCTGAGTTCTATGACTGTTACATTGCTTTCATACTTTTTGTGGTATGCAAATGTAAACGTTGCTGTACTATATATAGTACGCTGGGCTTTTGTGTATGCACAAGTGCGCTCGCTATTGCAGGCACCCAATACGATGGAACCGGACGTTTTCTTCGGCACAAAACCGTTCTGCCGACTCAGCGAAGCCCTCGAGGCTGCAGCAGATATCGCACAGAATGCTGAAGACGACGTTGATGTCGTCATAATTCCTCCGGACCCATCACCAGAAACCGATGAGGAAGAAGGAGCCGAGGACTGCACGGTGTCTGCGCCCGTAAATGACGTTTCTGGTTAGAAATGGTTTCTTTCGCACTGATACTGCAATTTGTAGGCACTTTGAACGTCTAAATGAGTTATATTTGAGATCGCGGGGTCACCAGTGTTGAGGTCTAGATTTTTGCCGGTGCTATTCTACGGTATAAAGTGAGGCCATAGTGGGAGAAATAGGACGTTGTAAATACACGCAGGTTGGTGAACCGGTAGAGGTGGAAATGTTTTGTCCTGTGAATTTGTCATTTTTGTGTGTCAGCTTGTGTAGGTGTTGGCGAATGTTTTTTTTCTTCTATTTACGCCCCTCGCAGTGTATGCTGTCAATTTTGCTTGAAAAATTTCGAAGTGGTGTTCACGCCGCGCCACAGTTGATTTGCGTGCTTTCTCCAGCTGTCATATCTTCGTAGCTCCTGCGAAATAGTCTTTCAAGCGTTATAAATTCATTACATCAAAGGTCTTTTTGCAGGCACTCTGGAAGTTCACTGGCGTGCTAAGGAAGAAGCTGACAAGAGCGTGCCTGCGCTAAAACGGTCAAAGGTCCCTGCCGTGAACTGGAGCAAAGAGAACCTGAGTACACCTGGGGGAACTCAACTGACGGCGCAGTAGTGCGCAAAGCTGAGTTGAGAGCTCTGTATGGAGGTTATTCACCCAGTCAAATCTTCAGTACCATCTTTGATGATCAAGTACTTACATCATAATACAGACTGGCAACTACGCAAAACAGAAAAACGAGCATGGGTTTTCCCTCAGTTTAGATGATCTGAAAAGGTTCATCGGTATCCTTTTGCTGTCTGGTTACCACAGTCTTCCGCGACAGAAGCTTTACTGGTGCGTTGACGAAGATGTTGGAGTGCCATACGTTGCCAAGTGCATGAGTCGAAATAGGTTTTACGAGATCAAACGATTCTTGCACCTAGCTGATAATGACTTGATCGGGGGATCCACTGATCGAATGTACAAAGTGCGTCCTCTCATGAACCTTCTAAATGAGCGATTTCAGAAGCATGGAATCTTTCACCGAAACCTTTCTATCGATGAGTCTATGGTAAAGTACTTTGGGCACCATCCTTGCAAACAATTCATGCGGCAAGCCCATTCGTTTCGGGTACAAGAATTGGATGATGTGCAGTGATGACGGGTATTGTTATGCTTTTGATACCTACTGCGGAAAATCGGCAAGCACAGATAACAATCCTCTAGGAAGTCGTGTTGTTCTTTCTCTGCTTGAGGCAACTTCGAACCCCAGTGACCATATTTTCTTTTTTGATAATTTCTTTACAAGTCACAGTCTCCTTGTTGCACTGCGTAATAAGGGATTTAGGGCTACAGGAACCCTTCGTGAGAACCGGCAAATGAAGTGCCCTCTTCCAAGAAAAGAAATGGAGAAAAACAGAGAGGACAATTTTTCATTGTTTTGACCCTGTGGGTGAGGTTCTTCTTGTGAAGTGGAAGGACAGTAGTGTGGTAACAATGGCTATCAACTACGACAGCATTCTACCCACGTGCTTTGTAAAGCGGTGGTCATCTTCAGCACGGGAGAAAGTGAATGTGCTGTTCGACAGCTATAACTGCAGTATGGGAGGGGTAGACCTCTTAGACCAAGCCGCAAACTATAGAGTTCGCATTCGCGGCAAAAAGTGGTGGTGGCCTTTGTTTACACAGATGCTGAATGTGGCCATGGTGAATTCTTGGAAAATTCATCAGTTGACTGCCGATGAGCCCGTTGACCTCCTTGCATTTCTACGAAATCTCACACGGTACTATCTCCGCCTTGGTACAAAAGACCATACCATCCGTAGGCGGCCAGCTTCCATCGTGAGTGACATTGTTTTTGACAAAGGAGGGCACTTCCCAACAAGTTGGAAAAGCAATTGCGCTGCCGGTGTTGCCACAAGAGGTGTGGGAATGTGCAAAGTGCAAATTACACTTTGTTTGAAACACGCTTCAACAAGTTTCATGCCTCAAAGTAGAAATATCGAGCAAATGTCCATTCTGCTATGCGGAAGTCCCACCGTACTATTGAAAGTACACCACTGTAACTTGTGAACGAATAAATGGATGTTCTTGAAACTCGAGGAATCTTCTTCCTGTGCATCGCAGACCTTGTACGCCAAACATAAATGGAATTGGTTGGGTAGATTTTTCTTGGTCCTAATGGGTTAACTAAGCTTCGAAGCGACCGAGGCTTCAAGCGACTTGAACGACTGTCCGAAGCCAGGTGGTTCGCAGGCACCTGCGGCATGCGTGTAAAACGACATTGTTTGAGCTCACCGTGTGAGCCAACACAACGCGATCTTAACGCGTAATTTATTGCATTGTTTACACAGCTGCGAGATTTCGGGCGTCCTAAGTTCATTAAGACGCGCGCGCAGCTCCTCAGAACATTGGACACCGGCAGTGAGTTTGACAACATAGATTCGTCTCCGCTGGAGCCCCAGTTGTGCAACGTCATTTATGACGAAGAACATCAGCGTACTCGCCGCTAGTTTATTCCATTTCACAAACTGCCTACTTTCCTTGTATGTCGGAGCGTTGTTCCGGCAGCGGACGCTTTCTTTTGCCGCTGCTTGTACGGAGTAGCTTGGGGGGCTGTAGCCAACGGTAAAGTCAACGGCACTGCATCGTTTGCGACCGCGCACCTCTTCGACACTCAGTAGTACATCCCCTCAAAGCACCAAAAAGAACCCTTTCGCGCAACCGCACTCTCAGAAAAATGCTGACCGCAAGTAGCATCATTTTCTGCTGGGGATGGCTGCAGAGCACGCATTCATTCGTTTACGATCTCCGGTAACGTTGATTACTGTCACGTTTTCTTGCCATCCGTTGCAGCACGTACTCAATAAAACCTTTGCACCCCATTTTTTCTTTGCGCAAGCATACAAAGCGCAGCATAAAATCTCATTTGTGTGAGCGCTCAACGGCTACCAAGGCACACATTCCCTTCGGTTTAGTGTTTTATACCTTCTTTTGATTGTTACCGACTCAAAACACATGCTTAGAACACGTTGAAACACTGGGCCGAGCGCAAAGGCTTTCGCACGACTTCCTTCCAATTATCGTCTGCACCCCCGGTCGGCGGAACCAGCCAAGCTGCGGCGAGCGAAAATCGAGCAGACGACCGGTTACGGAAGCTGCCGAGAAGGCCCGAGAAGGAGCCAAAGAGATCCGAACGCCTCCGAGTGGGCGGTGCTCAGGCAGCTTCTTTTCTTTGCCGCTGGAGGGCGCTGCAATCAATGGTCTCCGTTTCAAAGGGAAAGGCACCACGGCATCATCAGCGGCGCCAGTTTGGCGACTTTATCAAAAACAAAGAGCACACGTTCGTTTTGTAAGCTGTGTCTTCACCTAATAATATACCTTACACCGTGGCCGCGGCTATGACACAACACAATCCAACACAATCCACTTTAATCCAATCCGCGTTGCGCTGCTGAGCACGAGGTCGCGGGTTCGATTCCCCGCCACGGCGGCCGCTTTTCTGATGGAGGCGAAAAGCAAAAACGCCCGTGTGTTCGAGATTTCGGCGCACGTTAAAGATCCCCAGGTGGTCAAAATTAATCCGGAGCCCTCCACTACGGCGCGCCTCATCGCCTGCGTTGCGTCGGCGCGTTAAACCCCACAATCAATCAATCAACTTTAATCCAATCCAATCCAAATCCCATCAAATCCAATCCAAGCCAAGCCAAGCCAAACCAATCGAATCGAATCCAATCCAATGCCCCTCGCGCTTGCGCAGAACGGTTCTTCTCGGCACACGCGAAACTGCTCAACTTCGGCCAGTGTAGCTTACGCTACAAAACACACAGGAATCGTGGGTATAAATTAATTATAGCGCGGGTATGGTAATCACGGCGCATGCTCTATGAAGTCCCTAGAACCTTTTCAATTTTGTATGAGTTTTTCCATGCCCGGGGGGTGTAGCGCGCAGTTTTACGATTCCGGGGATTTGAGTGGGCTCCGCAACGTGGCGCTACGCTCGCTAGCGATTCCTGTCTACATCGCTCTGAGACCGGAGACGATCTGCTGGATCCTAGCCATTTACAGCTTTGCTGTAAAATGTGCAGCCCTCGGAGGGATGGCCGCTGCCCAAGCAGCAAGCTGAGGGGCGCGCTTTTTTGATTTCACCCGAGGTTGCTGCACAGAATAGCGGACCGCCAGCACGCGCATGTGCATACCTTTTTCCAGTAGCGGTCTGCGCATGCGGGGCGTGAAGTATAGCTACAGCTATTACAAAAGGCTAGCCACGGCTACAAATAAAAGAACGAAACAGAGAAAAGCTTGGAGCGCGGCACTCCAGTGCCAAACCCCCCACCACATGACAACGGTACGCTTGGGGAGAGTCGAACTCGTGATTACAACATCCGTAATTACAGACGCAGACGCAACCTCTACACTAAACTCGACGGCGGAAAACGGCGTCTGATCAGCCGAATTTCTTTCCATATGGACCGGAGTTTTAGCAACCGACGCTATAGACTGCCTATGTATAACCACGGACAACGCGGGAGGCGGTGTTGATTCGTGGTCATGAGCGAGCAAATAGAGATGAAAAGAAGAGCACGGCGGCCGCGTCGTGCATATAACCAGAGTCCGTCAAATTGACGGACTCTGGTATAACATTCTTCATCAAAACAAACAAAAAAACTCATGTTAAGGCGAGCGTCACAATTGAGGCACGGCCCAAAGCTGTTGTCGCGCGAGGCGACGCATCGTTCTGGCCGGGCCTACGTGACCTAAATAAATGTATGAAGCCTCATCAGCATCACCAACCGAGTCTGCTCCCTGCAATATAAAAACTATGTAAATTTACAGATATCTTTTTACAGTATGGATTTGAATAGTGCGGGAGAGTAGCAGTTGGAATTGCAGTGGAGAAAAATTCACGACGACGAGAATGACTGTGACGATGATGCCAACGATAGCGCTGATGATGGTGATGGTGATAATGCCGACGATGGCGGCGACGACGACTATTGTTCTTTTTGCTCAATTCTCCTATCTATTGCCCTTTCATAATGCCCGAAGCGGCTGTTTTACACTCGCCTCTCGTAAAAGTTACAGCATATCCATGAAACGCAATGCAGTAATTGTAGTGACAGTAACGTGGTAGGCCAACCGGCGTGACATCAGTAGCTGCGGACTCCCAGCTTAGCTTCAAGTTACCTTTTTTGTAACTAATAAAAAAACACATACACCTTGCCGAGGTTTACTGAGTAGGCAAAGGTGTTTTTTTTTTTCAGTGGTCACGTGCCTGTGGTAAGTCCACCCAACCGCGAAGTGATTGTTATACGGGTAGACTTATTAGATGTTTATCCGGCTACGCGCAGCCGTTTCGATTGTATCATTTGTCTTTAAGCACGCGTAGGCGCAGTTGTTCTCAGTGATAACGTGATCTACTAGGCGGGGAAACGATGATGAACGCGAAGGAACGGTGGAAGCTAGGCCCTAGAAAGCTTCCCCTTTAAAGTACAGTCACTTTTCGCGGGGGATGTATGCATCTACTTCGCATTCTTAAACGAACGATGTGGTTTTAGTATAGACACTCTGTAGGTTAAGCCTTGAATAAACCGTGTTCAAGAAATGATCATATTTCATGCCACTGCTCATAGAAACGCTGGACAGAAACACTCAAGGAATCTGTGTTAGCGGTAATTGTATGTCGCGATCATATAGTTAATCTCTTTATCATGCTCGGTTAGTAACAGCAGGTTCAAATGAAGGCGGGGTCCACCCGTTGCAGTCTATATCCTAATTTCATGGTTTCTTACACCGACCAGGGATCCCCTGCACCGTCCGAGCGCCCCAATAACAGCACCTGGTGTACGCATTAAAGATTTCATTCCTTCGTTCATTCTGTCTATAAAGCTTTTCGGAAACTGCATTGTGTGCGCGTGAGGCAAATATGTATCAAGCATCGGGGATCACCGTATGTCATGTCATACTAACAAAGCACACTCATTTTGGTGCAACATGTTCTAATGTGTTGAAGGTGGCTGAATGTTTCCTCTCCACTGTTTTTTTTTGGGGGGGGGGGGTACCTTTGGTACCCCCCCCCCAAGCTTGGTACCTTTGAGGTCCTTTGGTACCTTTGAGGTCCGTCCCTTTTGGTACCTTTGAGGTCGGTCCACGTGGACGCCACGTCCATTAAATTCTCCCACAGTCCCATCACGTGCACCTTATTGACCACGAGTGCAGTGGTAAACCCTCGTATCCGTTTGTACAGTATTCTGTGAAGCATTGTGTATAAACAAAGAGTTTCGGCTTAGTTGTGGGCAGTTTGTTCGGTCTCGCGATAAATAGCGGAAAATAATTTTGGAGTGCAAAGTTCAGGCAAAGCTGTTCTATTTTACCACTGGGCCTGCATTAGGCTGAAGAGGCATTTTGCCTCCCAGAGATTACTTCAATGTAGCAAAGTGAGATGCGCGCTATGACAGTACAACACAAGACCACAACGTTACACAAATGAACCGGTAGAGGTCACCAGTGGAAGAAAAAAAAAGCTGTGTTTTATTTTCTTATTTTTAAAATGTTGGTCCTATCAGTGGGTTTCGAGTGGAGCCCCTTTCGTCTAGCATTGAGAGAGCGAATTATTTTTTTTCTTTGTTATGTCCGATGCCGTACATTACAACATACTAGGCGTGGGTGTGATTTTCAAAAAAAGAAAGAAAAACGAGAGGACATGTTTAAAATCGCTACATTGCCAGTTTGTTTGGGTTATTTTTTTGCGCTTCCTCAATAACTCCCGCTGTTGACGATGAGTTCACTTTTGTAACGAAAAAAACTTCGAGATCATAATCTTTAATGAAGTTATATTGTAGACAAGACTAATTCCTGCACAGTACATTGTGATGAGAGAGAGAGATAACGCTTTTTGTTAGAGAAGATAGCCGAGAAGTTAGCGAGAATGTCAACATCGACATTTAATTGGCGGGGTTAAGGGTAAGAGTAGGATAGAAAACGCCTTATAGATATTAGAGCAGAACAAAGACAGAGAAAGAAGTGTGAAAATGCGCGGTGTTGAAATAAAGCGCTGTAATTTAGCATGTCGTGGGCGAAAAAGCACCTCTATCGACGAAACGTCGCTATTCCAGTGATAAGTGGTCCTGTAATAACAGTAATTTTCGATGCAACCCCATCAAAACTCATTTATTTTTGGTGAATGTAATCGCCGGAAAAAAGAATAAAAACACAATAGAAATGCTCAAGTACGATGCTCTAATGAGCATTGTCGATGCAGAATCTATCTGCTATTCCATGACAGATAAATCAATATATCTAACCTTTAAAGTACGGAATTTCGCAACGCTTGTTTTTCCTCCTGTTTTTTTTTTATTCGAACTTTATGAGCGCAGCTCCCCAAGGCATCGGTCATCGTATCGCATGTATAGTACGATGGTGATATGATTAACGTTTTCTAAAGTACAAAATATACTAAATCTATACTATTCCATAATGTTAGAATGTAAAACCTGTTTTATTCTTACATTACACATTATTTGAAGTCGCAGCATCACTTCTACATACCATCTCAACCTCGCATCACACTTTCGAGTGACGAGGAATTACCGAAACGCTATATAAAATTACCGGCTCGGGACGGACACAGTCTTCTGCGCTTGTGTGAGGGGACAAAGGTGTTGCAATTTTGTTTTTTGAACAGCTGACAACACAGCGCTAAAACCCCTACATGTGTTGGCCCCTGTTCAAGGCAGCAGAGAAACTGATTCGGTTTGCATGCAGTTGATTTGTAACACAGTAACACAGTTGATTTGTAACACAGTAACAGTACAAAATAAAAGGCCTTCGGAAAAGCAGCCATTAAGCTCGGCGGCTAATTTTCTCGTACCTATGCCGCTAATGGTTTTCTTTTAGCGCTTTCCGTGAAACAAATGTCTGCACTTAAAAGCATGTACCACTTCAAAGTCCCTTATCTATGACTATTTCGCGCACAACGCTGCACTTCCACAGCAGAAAATCTTCAGAACAAATCCTTCCATGTTCCGGCTCTGAAACATCGATCGGGAGTTCAATTTCAGGTTGTTCATTTACATTCTCCTTATTTGGAATATAATTTGACTTCGACACCTGGTTCCCCTAACGAAGATGGCAGGGCCTTTACGATTCGGCTGCGAACCGGAACACAATTTCTTCTTAGTCGCGTGCGTCTTGCAGAGAATTCGATCATTAGTTCAACCCGTACCCACTTCAAAGTATCTTCGGTCGTTATCGTTTCTTTTTGAAACCTCCCGTTACCAGATAATACCATACGAAATAGCACATGGGCTTTTACAGCCCCATTATTTCTCTGCAATGTACTTTCTTTTTGATCGCACTTCTACTTAAGCAGATGTGGTTGCACCACTGAGGTCACGAGCTGTTTTGCATATTGCGGCGAACATAACTGTACCGTGGGGGGAATTACAAATCCACCATACACATTACGCTCGATCGAAAAAAAAATATGCACGTTCGGTACATAAAACCAAGAATTAGTTTTTTTTACAGAAAGAATTCATAGAATGCGGAATGCGATCAAATATCGCGATCTGCATCAACTGCATGGATTGCAATCAAAAGTTTTCAATTCACCTGTCCCCCAAAAAGCTGTCATATACACCGAAGTATCTCGTCTCGCTCGCAGTTATCATTTCAATGCTTCCGCGCTCTATCTCAGCCAATTGAATATAGACATGCATAAGAAAGAAATCAAATATGCAAAGTTTAGTTCTATTTTCTTGGGTGTATGGTTGTCAAATGGTTGTTAATCGATTCAGTGCGGGCACTTCAAGGGTGGTTTTGCTTTGTTTGACTGTGAAATTACAACACACAACTACAAAAGCTCTTAACAATCCAGGCCTATAAAGATGCTTGATTCCACACGTACCCATTCTTCATTAGAATATGCTGCTATCATATGGTCATCCTCAAGACGCCACCCAGACTATCCTTTAAAGACTCCCAAAAAAAACAAATGAAAGTGGTTCGGCGTATCCTCGTACTCACGATAGCCAAGCATACCTTCTGAGCAACTGTGCAAGGTCTTCTTAATCTACCCCCGCTTAGCGTTTATAACAGGCGATAAAAATATTCCTGTTCAGGGATTTAAACGGCCCGGTTGACGCGAAGCTTTTATGCGCTTTCCAGAAAAATGTCTCCGCAGTGATAGAAGGCTGACAAGCGGTTTTATTGAAAAATGGATTGCGCTTTCTTTTTGCCTTGCCAATAGTCACAGTCCTGCAGAGTTGGAGGAGAGACGAGAGTATCCCGTTCCCCACATCATGCAATGGAGACGTAAAGAGCGGTACCTGTTCCCTGCCACGTGTACGACAGGGAAGCATATGCAGGCTCACTCACCAAAGCGTACCACGGACTCTACACTCTAAACGCCTGAATAATTTTTGAGCTCTCGAGACGCGATGCCTGACGTCACACCCCTCTTTGGCGCCAAAATCGAACATGGGTTTCGGCTCCTGGCTGTTGATCCGTATCACTGCGTTTTTGGCCCAAATGTTGCCGCCATGCTTTTATGGAAAACATTTTTTCGTGTTTGAACGCGGTTCAACCTATGTAGTCGAGCGACACCTCGGTTTTCGCCTCGAGAGCATGCAGCGAACACGCACACAATTGCACCGCAAGAGAAAACCCAAAGGCTGCTCGGCGCGAACGCGAAGTCCACTTGGATGCAGCTAGCGTTTTCTCGTATAAGTTTCTCATGGCAGGCGGCCTCCCTCTTCACCCCCTTCCCCCTACACTTTGAACAAACCAGCAAATAGACCATTTCACTCGACGAAACTGCACGTGGTGCTGGCTTGACCTTGGCCGAGCTTGGAAGTCAGATGAACGCTGCGAAGAAAGAGCTGTTTTGTGGGTTTGTACCTTCCGTTAAAGAATTTCACCCTGAAGTGAGATGGGGGCTTAAGGCGGTGCGGCAGCATGCGAATCGCGCTGATTTAGTGCTGTGCTGCCGCCTACTTCATCCTTCGTCGCCCTGTTTCAAATTCGCAACGAGTGGTAAGAAACACAGCTGTCTCACTTGATGTAACCTTTAAGACCCCTCGCGATTACTGAGCTTGTCGAGAACGGTAAATAACTGTTTACCGCGTTTTTCTGTGACGTGTAACGTGATACGTGCAAGGTGTCCGTGGTTTTCGGTAACTTCCGACAGGTAAGAGGTTAAGTCGTTAGAATTGCCGAAGACGCCGCGTTCGGTTCACGCTTACAACGATGGCGTCTCCGTCCCCTGATGTTGCGAACCCTACTGCATTTGAGGAAAGCGATGAACAGCGCAGCGTTACCGTGATATTAGAACATGTCAACATGTGCTGTCATTGCTGTGGCCGATTAGAGGGCAGTACAGTGCAGTGGGACAACATACTCTCGGGGCGGCCTTGCATCACTATTTGTCTTTCACAACCGGGTAAACGAAGCTCGATCAGCATTGTTCATGCGGGAAAGCTGCACTGAACATCATCTGGGTTCTTTGTATGAAATACAAGCTGTACAAAATGTACGTACCAAATGTTTGCATCTGCTACACGTAACTGGGCAACCAACCTTGCAACATGCTGGTGCCTTTTTAATAAAATGCAACCCTATAGTAGCCCATTTAAGCCCACGTTTGGCAAACACTTCCAGATAAATTAATTTTATAGTCATTCAATGCAGCCCTTTGCGTAACTAAATTTCGTATTGTTCTTGTATGTTGGCCACTAAATGTGAAATAATGAAAGCTTCCTTTCCATCACAACGACCCACTAACTCCCAGGACTTTGGGTTTCCGAGTTATCGGCAGAAACGACAATCACCGACGTCCATCCAAGGGATTACCTCCTCTAAGTCCTGATGGAACGTTCCTTTCCGCTCCAGGCGCTCAAATCAATGGCGTCGTCTAAAGATCTTTACGACTTGCTCCTGCGTCTCAAGGAATCTTTAAGGCTGTCCGCATCTACTATAATCCTGTGGTGCCGCGAAGATTTCCTGTCTTCAAGGGCGGGCTTTAGCTATCCTTCAAACAGACCGATAAATATACGTCTGTGTTGTTCTGTCTTTGCTTAAACTGACCAAAACGAATAGATTCCACAACTTCCCTTGGTATTTACTTAGGGGTGCCGTTGTTTGGCACCGGAACTTGTACTTATAACTCGGAGAACCTGCAAAATAGGGAATTGGGATAGTGCGCGAACAACAGCGCACGGCAAAATACTGGGAAGGCGCCGTCGCTCTATTGTTATGGTACACGTGGCTCGTTCTGCTCAATAAGCCTCCGTTTACTAGTTAGAAGCCTGGTGTAAATCCAGCACGCGCCTATACACAAAGTAAGTTATTTAGAACTCAACCTACATTCTTCTTGCGGCCAACAGATCATGTCGGAGTGCTTTCACGGCAAATGACTAAATAGACTACTTTCGAGCGTTCGGCAAAGTGGAAAAAACTGTTTCACCTTGCAAACAATTACAGGCATTCGTAACGCCTTCTGCCAAAGCCGTCAGCCCCGGAGGCCTGGAATTTGTTTCTGTCTTGCATTTTCGCTGTTGTCGGTTATTAGCACGTGGCTGATCCATTCGTTCAAAAGATAGATTGCTCGGTACAGAAGCTGACGCCTAGCTTGGACTCTTCACGCTCCGCACAGATCCGGCTTCGCAAGGAAGGGGGCGGCGCCGGCATTGTTTCTTCCAGAGCGATATAAAAACTATACTTTAAGTAATGCATTGAGCTAGTGTATGTGACATGAAATCTTTTATTGTCACAAAAAGTTATGCATACGCATAATCTGGGGCGGGCAAGCATCAAACATCAACCGAGCGGTAAGAAACAGAGCGGAGAGCGAGCCCGAATGAAGCAGAGGACAAATGCGAGAATCCATAAGCCGATGTACAAAGACTGTCTTCGCAGCACCGCCCGTCACCGCGCTCACCGCCGATGCGCTATTAGTTAATTATTGCTTGATGCCGCGTACAGTTTTTGCGCTGTAAACCGAGATTTTTTCAGTCTTTGACGATACGTACTCAAAATGCAATTCGAGGAGAGTTAGAAAAAATGTACACCATCTTCCCGCGAGGGAAACCATGGGGTAGATGCGACGCATCGGGGGTTGCCATTGCGTTTCCGTTATGTTAGCGATGTCAGCGTGTGGATTGCTGTTGTTGTGTATCCTATTTACGCAGCATTTTCACCCCCGATGCATCGCATCTACTCCATGGTTCCCCTCGCGGGAAGATGATGTAAATTTTTTAACCGAGCGCAAGCTGCGCGCTAACGCACAGCTGGCACGGCGACGGGAGCGAGCGCAGCCGAGCGCAAGCTGCGCGCTGACCGCGCTGACGCATAGATGGCGCTGCGGTGAGAGCGGCGGAGCGCGGAGCTGCCGCGGTGAGGAGAATGGGGGAGGGATGCGGACTACGCAGCGACAACGACGCGGGACAAGGCGAGTTAAAGAGATGCGTTGCATCTAAAAGAGACCACGCTGAGATATCTGTATTGATTGACAGAGAGAGTCAAAAGTAAACGGAGCATGGGTTCATGAACTAAGGATAATTTTCTCCTCTGCTGCTTTCAGTAAAACTGGGTATGCGTGGGCGGAGTTTACCTGAGAGGGCATTTCTTAACACGTCACCTTGAGGCTCGGGCTAGGCACATGGCGGAGAAATTCTTTTAAAATTTCCAGCACGTGCTCCGTTCACTTTTATTTGCCCCTGTACATGTTCGATTAGACTCGAACCAATAGGCTGGCAGGGTGTTTGTACGCTTAGAAAAAGACATGACCTCAATTCTACTGACAATAATTTCCATGGGCCATTTTTCACCCCACAAATGAGTTTACTTATTACAAGAAGACCGAAAACGCAGCGGTCCTCTTGTAATAAGCAAACTCATTTGTGTTATTGTTAACGCCGAGTTCCGGCGAAGTACAGAGATGAAATTACTGCGTTAAGAAAGCGAAAACTCAGGCCCTCTCAGTCCCAAAAGGTTTGGCGCTTTTGGTTTGTGAAAGTTCAAAAATAAATTGTTTCACTTCACGGCATATCTCAAAAATTATTTTCGCTTGGCCGTAGTGTGCAACGACAAACACTTGCAAAAGAGTTGTTGCTTGCAGGTTTGTATAAGCTCGATTTACGTAAAAGGGCTGACGTGGTTGTGCGTGGAAGGTATGGCCGATCCAGGTTCCTCAATATCGAAGAGGCCCTTATTAAATTCTGATGCTGGTGTTATTGAAGGACTTCCTGCGGACCCAATTTACGCGCTTTATTTTAAAACCTGAGAAATTTTTAGCCTATTTGTCTCAGATTTTGCAGTGGAAGAATGTAAGGCTCAAAAAAGAGTAATTATGCGGGTTCCGCCGAGTTTTACGTTCGCATGTAAGAGTCTCAGTGGAGGGCAGAATAACAAAAGCTTGATATGGGCGAGTTGGTACATTATGCTTAAACAATCACTCGGCGCTAAAACAGGGACTAAGAAGAAAGAAGAAACACGTAACACAATACCTAAGAGACTAAAAAGAAACACGTAATACACAACGCACTGTGTTGTGTGTTACGTGTTTCTTCTTAGTTTCTGTTTTAGCGCCGAGTGATTGTTTTAGGGTAAAATAATAAATGTCCGGCCAATCGCCTGGCGCCAATGAGAGTGTAGGTGTACTTGTGAAGCCCTTTTTGTCTTTGTTATTTATGTGGTTTACGGCGATGCGTCACTCGTATCACAGTAAAGACACCGCGGTTTAAATTACTGGGCAGCCTAGCACGGAATGTGATCTGATCCAGAGAAACTGGTCGCCATCTATGTGGAGTCGACACACCGCCATAAGGTCTAAACCACTTCAGTTCAGTTCACAAAGGCGGAATACTGGCCATCTTTCTCCATTCATCCTTGATCATTGTACGGAAACGGGTGCCGGTTCTTGGGAGCGTTACCGTGACCTTCTTGCCGCAATGAATGCATGAATTCAGAACCTTCCAGTCCGCTGTAAAATGGATGTTCATTCTTCGAATGAAACTGTTGATAGTTAACACCCTTCCTTCTCTCTTGCGGGTCTCTGTGCTCTGGCTTGAACGGGACAGTTGAGATCGCATTAACTTATGCTCACATGATAAAAGAGGGAAGCGGAAAAAATAGATTAAAAGGGGTGACCAGCCATAGCGAGTTGGTTTCGGCTCTTAAACCGGACTAAACCGGCCTAATCGTATCAAGCTGACAACTTGACGAGTCACTGCTGCATGCAAGGGAGGCCTAATGCTATCATCCATGCTACGTTGCGGGATAGATGTCACCTTCGACCCTTCTCTAACGCTCCCCTTCCCAAATTCAGGCCTGAAGGCATACAGCGGGTCATTTCAATCTATTACAGAACTTGCTTCTACTGAGCCGAGGGAACGCACGACGTGCGAAGACTGCAGAGAATAGCGCCTTGCTTAGTTCGAAAATACTCCAAAATTGCATACGTAATCTTTTAGCCTCGACGTGCCGGTTCCGTGTTCACAAGATGGCAGTCGCGCGGCGGTGTCGTAGCCATTATTCTTTCCACGAATCTGCATACAGCGACGCACACTAGAAATAACAGAAGAGGAATTTACGCCTACAACACCCCGTCCTACCGATCCTTCCGGTAGCAACACCGATCGACCGGGAAAGATGAACGAAGCGATAAAGGAAACCGGACAGGCCAGTGAAGCCCGCCTCTCCTGTATATTTGATCAGGGCGTTCATCGCCGAGCCTGCTGCCGCGTGAGATATTGCTTTGTCGGCTGTGTGCGAGCTCCATCGAAGATTCAGATTTTGAAGGGGCTCCAAATAAACAAGGAGTTGAGAACTAAATATACAACAACGTTTTTATGTTACGTTAATACCTATGGAGGGAATAGTCACACGCGAGTGCGGAGAGATTCAAGTACCCTAAAAGAAACAGTACAAAAAGGGCACAGCCACACAAAACGAGAAGGATAGTATGTGTTTTAGAATTACAGAAATAAGCGAAGAAAGCAAGAGCCAACCTGATGGGTAAATTTATTCTTGCTTTCTCTGCGTGCCTTCGTAGCGTCTGCTTGCGCATCTGCGTGCGTGTGTGTACCGAAAACTATGCTTGGGTGAGGCAAAATGGGGAGTTGAACAACATTAAATGGCGTTTTAACAACAACAAAAAACAGCAATTAAACGTTTTTGAAGAAGAGCATCGAATACATCGAAGTCGAACATAAACGCCTCAAATAAATGTAGAAAACAAGGGCCAAGAAAGCAAGCAAACAAGTGGGCTTTCCCAGAGCGAAGTACGCTGCTCCTATTCACTCTTGTTCATTGCCCGACATCAATGTAAGCCATGCATGCGTCGGTATGGGACCATTATTCTGGGGCAGCTTTATTTTCTTGATTTCGTGTTGAAGGCGTTAAGAAAGACAACAAGTAGATTAAGGCAATTCGCAGTTCGTTAAAGGAACGTGCGCGGAAGCGAAGTGCGCCTGCTCTGAGCACTTTCGACAAGCGCTTTCAGTCTGTCCTTCGCGTTTGGAACCACTGCGAAAGCTATAGTTATCGCCAGCACGGAGGGCACTGTGTCGATTTGCTCGTCGCACCGATACGCCTTCCATTTCTGCTTTGTTTTTGTGGCTTTTGTTTAAGTTGGTATCGCCAAAGTGTTCATTGCAGCAACTGAAGAAAAACCGGCCAAGAGACGCTACATGCCCTTAGTGACGTATTTCGAGCCGTCGAAGAACGTCAAGACCGGGAAAGAGAGAAAAATCTTCTGAACGAGTTTACAAGTTATATGATGGGCATAGAGCAGTAATTGTTTGGCTCAGTACTTTGCGACCCCCTAATCTACGTACTGGGCTTGGTTGGGTGACTACGTTCTGAAACCATTTAGATTTCAAAAAAAGTTGAAGAAAGTGTTGCGAGGGTCCCTTTACCATAAGCCCGAATTTAACTAGGTCACCCGGGTGTTTTTATTTTTCGCTTATTCGGCGTATGACGTAGTCTGCAGTGTGCCGGGAAAGCTGTGTCTTTCTTTCTGCAATTTCGTGTTCACGTTCCCTTTGGTGTAAAGCTGCCAGCGAGCATTATTTACAACTTCTGGTGACTTGTAAAGGGTCTTCCTGCAAAAGCTTTCGTGTCGTATCCAACAACAGCAGCGTGATACGTATAATCCGTCACTGCTACAGAAGGGTTTTGTAGGAGGTAAACAACGGTTCAGTTCATTAGTTATGCGGCTGATAAAAGCGTTTCAGCCAAGCCAGCTTGGGCGTTTCAAGCACTGCTGTTTGGTTACGTTCTTGAAGCACCATAATCCCGAATACAAAAGTATGCCACACACATTAACCTTTGTTTCGGCATACCTCTAAAGAAGCGCAGCGCACATATGATTCACCCAATGCCGCGGACTTCGCGTTCTCTCTATGTGGCAGCCGCGTTCTGTATATGGATCCCGCACCGAGAATAAACAAAACCGGCTAGGTGAGTTAGTTGGAATTCGCCAAGCGCTGCTTCCGAAACATGTAATATGCCACCTGGGATGGGGGGAACTGGGAGTTCCTCAAGTGGTGTGCTTTGTTGCAACTGTTTTTCATTTGTATTTATATCCTGGCACTAAGTTATTCTTTGGAGGATGTTCCTAACAGAACTTACAGGGTTAATACTTTTTTCTCCTTGTTTCCTGATGATTCACGCTCCTTCATTCTGTTTCAACGCGAAAGTGCTCGTGCGATATCCCGCCTTGTGCACATTTGCTACGAGCACAAATCATAAAGACGAAAAAGTTTCATTTTCTTCTGTGAGCCATTCGAATTTATTTGAAACTTATTGATATTTTTTTTTCTTTCCTTCAAGCTTTCAGTAATCTTCATTATGCGACCATTACGTATTCAGTAACCTTTAGATGAAAAGCAGGCTGCTGCTTTTCAGCGGCTTAAAATAATTGCCGACAAAATAATTGCCGACAAAAAGGAAATGAGCAAGGAAGGATTTCTTACAAAAAAAAAGCGTCGAAATTGACTGCCTCCCCCAATGCCGCTTACACATTACACAAAGCAAACACGTTTTAAGCTGTTGCGCATACATAGAGGGAGGGGCTTTTTCATTACCTGATTCCGACCTATGAAAAGATGCAACTGAAAATTTGCTTTATTTCTTCGTACAAAGCAACTTATTAATCAGATCGGTTCTTTCAAAAAGGCAGTTTTGTCATTATTAAAAATGAGCCAGGAAAGAAGAAAAGCCTCATCCCGTTCTTTTGTGCATTTTTAGCGCTCATAATATGCCCATGACATATAATGTGCAATTTTGAGTTAAAACTTCCACGTTTTTAACTTTTTTTGATGATCATGGCATAAGTTTAACTATATATGGCTGGTTTCGAACTTACGCAATGATTTTATAATAAACAAATCTTGCATAAACAACAGTGAAAAAACAGGGATAGTCATTCCAAAATCTACTGCTTTCTTACTCAATAATACCACCTGCAGTCAGCGCCGCTGTAAAATTACGCAACTTCACCAGATCAAGAGAATAATGGTACATCTCTTGCTAGTAGGAATTTTCCACGCACATCGCCATCGCCACCTACACCTGACCGGTTAATGGCAAAATGCTAACAAATGCCTCTTGACCTCTGTGCTAATCGGTACGCGAAACTGCGACTGCTTGTGTTGTGGCATGCGCGATTATGCTACAAAAACACGCCAATTTCCGAAGGCCTGTTCACACCCCATATAACACATGCGGCTGTACTAAGCCCATGGTCACCCCACTTGCCCTGGAGATATTCTGAAAGCTCACTTCGGGCCTTCATAATGTAGAGCTCAATGCGCGTGCATCAAAGGTCGCAAAGACAATTCATGGTAAATTTCGTTTAGTTTGTCGTAAAGCGATATCAGTGGCCCTGTGCGAGCAATATTATGCATTAGCATATGGGAATCGCTGTAAAAACGTTCAAGGAAAAGACGGCTCACTTGTTGTTTGCAGGGTTTCGATGAAACCCTGATTGGTGTGTAGACCCATACAAATACTAATAATATGTTTGCTCCGTCCTATTCTCTATTTCTCTGTTCTATACACCTTGGTTTCACGTGCTAATTTTTTTACCTGCCACAGAGATTCCACTTTAGCATTTAATATGCACATATAATATATATAGTCTCTCTTAACATTATCGTATCACCGCTTTTAGAAATGAACAGCGAAGACAAGAACTGCTGAATGTTAGTACCTCACTGTCTTTTCGCAGTTTCCGACGATTATCTACATTCGCTGCTACTGATGCAGACGGAATGATGAAAACGATGGCTTTTTTAGAGATATACTTTATGTTCATTCGCGAAGTATTCCGTGCTTTCGCGTACCTGTGTGTGGTTCCGTGCAAGTGCTTACGCGCGTGTGTGCGCCGGGCGATAACATCAGGATGGATGGTGGCATGGCGCATTTGGACCGAAAGAACTTTGTCTCTGCAATAACCAAAAGGTTTTGCGAGGACAGATGCCAAACAGTTAACGCAGCACATGTACCCACGTGTATAAGCATACAAAAAACTGCGCGTGCTCTCCTCCTCTCTTTCACTCACTTCCTCACCCATTGACACATTCCCTCATCTGGCTCACGCATTCCAACTCCACTCACTCACTCACTCACTCACTCACTCACTCACTCACTCACTCACTCACTCACTCACTCACTCACTCACTCACTCACTCACTCACTCACTCACTCACTCACTCACTCACTCACTCACTCACTCACCACTCACTCACATCATTCACTCGTGTACAAAGGCAGATAGGTCATGACTCTCTGTCCAACGAGGGGTCAAAGTTTCTACTGCAAAGCAAATAGAACTTGAACATGCTGCTGCCAATACAATCCCCGCGGCGAGGGCACTACATGTAATAAATTACAATTATTTTGCCTGTTTTTAAACGAATTATTACAACGTATTTGACTATGCGTTATTACAAGCGCTCATATTCAATATCATTCGCCTCTTCCTTGAAAGCTCCCCTTCATAGTTGTGATAAAAAGAATGAATGAGACTAAACTTTTTGAGTGTTTGAAACGTTGTTAGCTCTACTTGCCCAGAGCTTCAAAACGCAAATGCATAGGCCGTTGAAGGTTCTCTTTCCCAGGTTCAGTTTATAGTGGGAACAATGTTTTAGCCAGATGTAATGTATTTACATCGTAAGTGTTAAAATCACTAAACACGGTGGATTTGTTCTTATACTTATCTTTTTCGTTAATTGACAGTTATTTTTATTTTACATGCTTCAGCAGGTAACGTTTACTCGCAAAAAGAATATATTAAAAACTTCACGGAGAAAAGTATGTATTGAAGTATTTGTGAAAACCCATTATCCATTTTGTCTGCCCTTAGTGTGGAATTCGTTAAAATCTTCCATCATCTCCTACATAACTGGTTCAACGTGCTAACTACATCAAAAATTTTGGTGCGCAGTGATTCAGGCTGGGCGAATATATACAATGAAACGAAATGATGTAAATCCCTTAAGGCTCTGAAACATGTTTGAATGAATAAAATATGCAAAATATTTAAAATCCATTCTCAATAATTTTTTTTAAATCCCCTGTCTTTTTGGTAACCTTACAGGCGAAGGCGACATTGGACAATCCTAAAAAGCCCGTTGAGCAATTTAACGTATTTAGTGAAATTTTTTATGAAAATGCTGAAATAGATTGATTGTTGGGTTTAAGGCACCGACGCAAAGCAGACACCGAAGTGGGCTCCGGATTAATTCTGACCACCTGGGGATCTTCAACGTGCGCCCAAATCTCGTACATACCGTGTGTTTTTGCTTTCGCCTCCGAAATCATGAAATCGCTTTTAGACATCCGCAGGAGCTGTCTAGTGGCTCCAAATATAAATTTGGTGATAGGACTGTCAGTTAGAGTGATTCGTTCAAACGACATTTGCAGTATATCATATGTACGTGATGCGAACAGCGCAAAACAAAAACTTGGACAAGAAAGGCCACGGGACGAAGCGCTTCCTCCCGTGGTCTTTCTTGTCCAAGTTTTGTTTTGTGCTCTTGCCGTCATGAACATATACCAACAAGCCCAACTCGCAGTTCTTAATAGTGTTACGTGGTGGCAGGACAGGACGGCATGAACGATGAGACAGTCGAACGATGTATTTGCAGCTTATATACATGGCGGCCAAGCTGCGCGCACCCAAAGAGCTTCTTCGCCGTTGGAGGCTGGGATGACAAAGCCACGCTGCATTGTCCTCTTCATTGTCTTGTCGTAACAATATATTATGTAGTTCACCTGGTTAGAAGTGAAATTCGAAAAAAATATTCATTTAATTGTTTTTTATACTCTGATTTAACTTTACACTGTAACCTACATTCTTATGGAAATTAATGCAGCAAAAAAGATCCCTACTGTTTTGCTCCAGAAGCACTGAGACCAAACATAAAAAAATAGCATCATTCGGCGTGCATCCTGGCAGATAGCCGATGCATACATGCTTACCTGCAGTTCCTGACGGCCGCGAAACTCTTCTAGTCGCGCACAACGGATTGTGTGATTGCGAATGTGAGGCTGCAGATCTTAAAAGTTCTGGCTTCATCAGCTACCCAGTATCTTATTTATTTATTTATTTATTTATTATTTATTCTGTTTATTTGTTTGTTTGTTTTGTAACAAAACGCTGACGTTTGCAATGTTCACTGGAGGCGTTGCAGCAAACGACAGAGAACTGCATTATTGCGCTTGAGTGACACTGAAGGACAGCAAGGAAATCGAAAGGGAGCGATGGCGTATTCACGCTGTTGATCTGCAAAGCTGAGACTGTCGAACTCGAGACCGGGCGTTTGTTTCGCAATGTGTGCCCTCTTATTGCCGCCTAGAGAAATGCAGTGGAGGTGATTACTCAGCAAAATTTTAATCGATGGCGAAACCCGAAATCCGAATGAGTTTAGCCAGAGGAACACGCCTGGAACGAAGGGTTGATTAGCCTTCTCTCGCAAACCCTACTTTTTTCCGCACGCTACATGCGGCACGGCGGACGCTACACGACTCTCAAGTAATCTGGCCAATGACAGCGTCTAACTGAGCGTGACATTGAACGGAAGCCAGCTGAAGAAAGGCGACAGTAGGCGTTCGGGCATTGGAAGAACATTTCCGTTACCATCGCTATGCAAGTGGAACCGCCTCGGTACGCCACAGAACCAAGGCTCTGTTGCACGCCCCTTGTGGAATACTGATGACGCATGTCCTTCGCCTAATATGTAGTGAGGCCTTAGGAGCGAAGTAATTATTCCCTGGCACTGGATTTTCTTTATACGAAACTTCCCACAAATTTAAATACCTTTTCCCCTCCGTGATGGAAAGAAGGCGTCTTAATAAGTCATATTTGTGCTTCAAAACAAGGGGGAGCCATGAAAAGTGTGTTAAAGAAACGCGATATCTAACATCAAGTACTTAGACTTTTAACGATATCTAACATCAAGTGTGTAGAGATTGCATGATACGATTAGGTTGTACGCTATGTTAAACGAAATGAAAGCGTTTCAAAGGTTCATTTCTCTTTTGGGGAGAAAAACAGCTTCTTCAGAAACATAGAGCACTGCATACCAAATATTGCGGACTTTGCACTAGGTATACTCGCTTTCGGGCGACATGCTTGGTGCAATATTGACGCATCTAAAGTACCGCGGCTGAATCTAAGTTTGTATCTAAATTACTGTGTCTTACATTGTTCCAACAAGTTCGAGGGATACAAGTGTTTTAACACACCAGTTGTGCAATGTTCCTGGCGACGTGGCACGTTAAAGGAGCCATGAAGAGAAAACACAAGTTTGGTTCATTCGAAAGATTGCCTCGTTAGAACCATAGTGATACCACTTTTAACGCAAACTTCACTCAAATAAGCTACATAACTAGCTCATTTTCCGCAACAGAACCTATGATGTCATACTAGAATTTTCTGCGATTGGCGCAGGCCGGCAAAAGCAAACGCAAGTCAGGCAGGGCTTACCAGTTTGCATAGTGAGCTATATGCCCGTGAAAATACTGCACATTCCTTTAATGACACCAAGGACGGTGGAGTAAACGGTTGAAGTTCCGAACGAACACGCAAACATGTACGCCAATGCGTACGAAACTACCGCCGGCCGAGCTGGACATCTCGCCGTCGTGCAGATGAATTTTCGGGTACGAGGCTTTTCGGGGCCAGTAAACCGTTCTAGCCCGCACAGCTGCGACCTTGCTTGGTATCTTAATCCCTTGACAGGAAGTTGGCGTCATATCGCCAACCAGCAAAGTAAAAGTAGAAACGAGGGGAGTAAGGAACAGCAAGCAGCGACGAGATAGTGCCACTCGTGGCAGAACTTTCGGAATGGTGGTCGAGTTCGCTTGCTGCTGTCGTTACGAGCTCTTTTTCAGTTTACAACCACTGAAAACTTCGGTTTGTTTAAGTTCTTTAGAATGACATTTCGTTGCTGCATCCTAAAATGCCCATGTAGTACGGGCAAATCGTCGAGGGAGTGCGACATCCCCGCCAGTAAAGAGATCTCCTTTCATGCGCTGCCCAACGCCGAACCTTGGCGAAGCAAGTGGCTACGTTTTGTGAACTTTGAAAAAGAAGGCGAAAAGGGGCTAAAGGAAGTACGAGTGTGCTCGCTTCATTTCAGACGAAGTGATTACGGCAGGGGCCCTTACGTTAGCGAACTCCTGGGACATGCCGCCGCTCATCGCCGACATCGTCAAATCGCCGTCAAAGCGCTCTGAGCTTGGAAAAAAAAAATACCGTACACACCGTGCATTGACGCTCTTCTCTTTCTGGTCGGAGACGAGAGCTCGCGCGAACGGCTTTCCATACACGACATCGGTCAACTGGCATAAGCGATAATTCTTCTGAAATTGAACTGTTATTAACCGTAATAAAAATACGGCACATACTTATCAGTCTGTATTCGTCCGTCGCGACGGGGCTGACGAGGCAGCGGTGCCGACGGCTAGGCGTTCGTCTGTTGCTGCAATCGCGGAATGGTCGCTTTCCTGTCCATCCGTGTACCCACAAGTCCTGCCGCTCGTGCACTTAGAAGCATTGAGCGTTCAAGTAGTGTGAGGTTGTTAAATGCAAGCTCGAGCTCCTCGGTGAGAGTTTTGTTGTCCGGATCAGGCAATACTAGGTTTCACTACATCTTTAAAATGGCCGCCGTGTCGGTTTCGGCACGAGTTCCGGTTCCTGTTTGATTCCAGCGTGTGGGTGCCATATGGAGTCGACAAACTAAGTATCTGTTTCATGTACCGGCTCATATGACGCCATTTTTCACGTCACAAAATGTACAATTCAGCGGGAGATTTAAAATTGGTTTTAATTGCCTTATTTATCAGCGAATAAAACATCTTTGCTTCCGGGAAAGAGCTTGGGGTACTATGAAACACCTAATCTTTCGAATAAAACAAACGTTCCTTTTGTCTTCATGGCTCCTTTAGTTCTCGACATAGCAAAGCTTCCTTAAGAGTGCGCAATCATCGACCGGGTGGGTTCCACCCGCTAGCATAGTGATCCTCGGTCTTGTAATATTGTAACTTCAGTTCTCGTTTGGTGGCAGTTTTTCGAACCTTGTGTAAATGCGAAAAAAATCCCCGAAGCACTTAAGTCTGCTTACGTGCTTCGAAGGCAAAAGCCTGGAGTACAATCCTGACGGTGAACTTTTATATAGACGTCCACCAGCGACTTAGCAGTTACCCTAGGTTACCGGCCTTAAGCAATTTTATTATACCCTAATTTATCTTAATCCAGCTTGCTACTTCTTCAATAATTATTAATATCAATCACTAATCATAGAATATTCCGCCTTCATGCTGGTTTATCCATGTTAATCCAAGTTTAAATCTACCTTAGTAATAATTACTCTCACTTACTTATTATCTTCGGCAATCTTTAATCATCTCTTACACCCGGCTGGCATGCTGTGGTTGGTTTCCGATCTTCCGTGTCGTTTTAAACCGAAGCTTTAGTGTCCTCACTGATGCAGTTGGACGCCAATACGCCCTGCAGGAAACCAAGTTTCTGTAACAATGATAATGAATGATTGTGGGTGAAGTTAAAAAGAAAGCGCTTGCCTTAATTGGCCGGAATCGAACCTGGTTCCACCGCGTTATGAAGCCGGTGTCTATCTGCTTCATTTCGAAATGGTCGAAGCGAACGCCAAGCAGCAGCTACCGAGTCGCGCCGTGCGCAAACATTAGTCCTTTGGAATGCCCACTGGAGAGTTTCTGTGGGTATTCTAGAAAAGTGGTGCGTATCTCCAGAGTAGCACATACTCGCAGTGTGGGATTGGCCAACCAAAGAATCCATCACGAGAAACCTCCGCGTTCAACGGTCATCGTCGTTAGACGGAGGGGTGCAAGAATTCTAGGAATATTCCTGTCAACGCCGCGGTCATTCAATCTAACTTTCCATTGATATATATAAGACTGGTTACGTAGGGTTTATTACGTAGGGTTTATTCAGAGCAGGTAGAGTGGAGCCCTTCTGATATAACAAGAGATCGCCTTCTCGAACTTCCTACGCTTTGTTTTTTTTTTTTTTCGAGCTAACTACAAATCGCAAGAATGTTTGGCATGAAAAAATGTATACCAGTCACGAGGCCTCGGTAAGTTTGTCCGGATCATTCGTCGTTGTTACTTTGACTGTGCCTTATTGTCGCCTATTTCTTGAGCAACCAAGCGTACGACAGCAAGCGTACTCAACAGGCGCGCAGTAAAGACGAAGCGAAGTACCGAAAGGCCGGAGTGTCGTTGAATGACATCTCCCAAAGTCATTAAACCGCTGCTCGTCGTTTCGTCCTTCACGGCAATGCGAGTGGTTACTGCACTCAGGGATTCTGCTTGCCCTAGTGTACGGAGTTCAGAATGACGCTCGACTGGGCAGCCGTTACTTTCTTTATGAGGAGCCTCGCATAGGGAGCGCTCGGTAACCGGCAGTAAACTGCTTCCCGTTCAGATGCCAAATGTGCAGCTACGCTGAAACGGTCAAATGGGTACCCATTGCGTGGAACAGCCTTTTTAAACCGGAACCACTTTCACCCTGTCTGACGATGTCATTCCAAGATTAAAGGGCTTGTCGGTGACGGGAGCCTAAAACAACTAGGTCCCTATAGATATATTTCTTCGGTCGAAGCAATACAACGGAAAGCGGTTGGGTTCATATCAACAAATACAAAATAACAGAGCCACCTTCACAGTTATTAAAAAAAGCTGAGTTGTTCCCCTTGCCAAATAAGGCGAAATTAGCGCGTTTAAAGTTCTTGTTCCAATTGCTTCATAACCAGATGAACATTAGTACCACAAACCTCATCTCGGTCGTGCAGACACGACCGACGCGTAATAAGCACTCTTTTACACTCACTGAATTCCTTTGCCGCACTAACTGCCTCAGGAACTCCTTTATCCCTATAGCGATGAGAGATTGGAACAAACTGAGCCTATATATCACAAGTACTACTTCAATGACCACATTTTTAATACTTGTTGAAAAGCAAAAGGTGGAAATTTATTTTTTTTTTGTCTACCCATCTGGCGTTACCCGTATTATAAACTGTCGTCGTCGTCTGTTTCTATGTGTTGTTCTGAGCTATTAGTCTTTTACAGTTCGATTGCTTTTATGCCTGTATGATTAGCTGAAAGTATCACACAAATGTAAACTTTTTCATTCATGAAACTGTGTGAGTTCGCTTTTAGTGATGTCAGAGTGTATTATTGCCAGTAATATGCACACCATGATTACTGAAACCGTTCTTTTATTATACTTTATTATTGTGCTCTGTATTTCTATGCTTTTAGTACTGACTGTCACATTCTGTGATGCTTTTTTTTTACATTTCAATGTACTTTTTTTTTGCCCACCTGCTATGATCTCTCACGAGTAGGGCACTATTTCTAAATAAATAAATTCAGGAAATAGACGGTCTGTGTTTGTTCTAAATCGGCCTTATTTCCAACCGATTTGGTTAACATGAACTCGACAAGAGGCGAATAGTGCAGAAACAAAAAAACGCTACGTTGCGAAATCTCCAAAAACATTCATTGCAACATTACCAGCACTCAGCTCGAATATACCGCCACTTTGTTCCCAGGCTAAATGATTGCGGGTTGCGCATATGCACCTGTTTTTTTTTTTGCGCCATGACCCATCATCATTACATTTCTATTAGTATCCACGCCAGTCTAATTTAGGAATGTGAGTCCAACATTAATTGTGAATTTCTGTGTTGCGTGCAGTTGGAATCAAATTCCAGGCAATGCAAGCACCGTGTATTTGCCCCATAAGACGAACTGACCTTGGGAAAACAAATGATCGGTTTCTGTATTTAAACACAAGAACTATGAACACAAATTACGAAACTCTTTCTGAACTTATTTTACGGGCAACATGGTTATAAATTCAAGCCGTAGCACAGTGCTCAGCTTCAAAATCGTCTGACAGTGCGCCACGGCCGCGTAGCTCGGGTGTTATGTTACAAGTATATCAAGGAACGCACTTCTCAGCATTTCATTCTTTTTTTATTTTATTTTTTTGTGGGGCAGCTGTGTTGCTGGGGTTTTAAAAGAACTTTCAGAAGATTCGAGAATCGGACGAGACGGTACGGATTCATAGTGGTGCAAGAGCGCGAAAAAAAAAACGTACACACAAAGGAAACAACGACAGCGCTCGTGTTGTTTCTTTCGATGTCCGGATTTTTTGCGCTGTTACACCAAGTGGTACAAAGAACGTACCGTAACCCCGCGTCAACTTGAACTCTTGAAATCCGCTGAAAACGTTGAGATAAGTGGAGTCACGAGTACGCGAAATTCCGAAAAGGTGTTTCCTGGTCACTGAAATAACATCTAGTGCCATTAACAAACGCTCCTATGCACAGTGGAGCTTTCGTAATAAAGGTTAAAAAAAAAGTCGCAGGAAAAACGAATTTCCATTAATGCGGAAGAAATAACTGCGTGATGCTCGCCTGTTTCGCTGTCGCATCTGGTCCGAGAAGAGCGTTCTCAAGCTGATCAATGCATCGCATCGAATGTTGGTCGAAACCACTCCATTCTACCTGGCTGGGAAGCAGGCACAGCATCTTTGTTGTTTCTGGAGTTCTATAGGCACTCCTCAAGGCTCATCGTCTTCTTCATAACCAGCTGCGCCCTCCACAGCTATCTCAACAATGTAGGAGTCGGACAGCGTTCGGGGAAGGGGGCACTGGCCTTGTACAGCGCGTACTCCGCGCAAATTTACCGTTCACGACCACATTCGACGCCTAGTGGGAGCTAAGTGTTCGAATAGAGACCTTATCAGCTCCCTGTAGCGGACTTTGCCTTGTGTCCTCTTTTTCAACATGTTGAGATACCACTGATCTCCAGAAAAAACGTTGGGAGATAAAGCAAATACATGGCGCCTACGGGAGGTGAATGTACGGCGAGAAAAAGTTCCGAATTAACCGATATTTTAAGATACCCGTGTTCGACTTAACGAGGCATGACTGTATTTGTCTTTACAGGGCGCGTTTTCGTCTATGTATCTCGATATGTTTTTCAAAAGTTATGCAAGCGCGCCTGCAAAGACGATTTCATTGCTTGAAATAACTACACAGGCCCTAAAAGAATAGAAAAAAGCTGCAGCTGATATTTAATAGACGCGCAGTTAACTTTTTTCTAAAAACACTTATATCAGGGGCAAATCCCGAATTTCGCAACGTATTTATTTTTCTCGCCAGAGGGTACTGTCAGCGGCGAAAAGCAAAAACAGGAGCCACATCCCCGCAAGTGCCACTGGCAGGTGGCGGGCCAGAGATAGATGCAGCATCCTACGAGTGCGCTATAGCGTACCGAGAGAAGTGAAAGCTGCAGAGAACACACATTGCACGCGAAAAACAAAAAGTATCGCTTTAGGTGGCGTTTGGTAATTACCGTCCCCACAACACTTTTCGCCTCAATGCACACAGACGTCACCATCCTTTTTCGCCTTCGTTCGGCAGCATCCTGCGTTTCCAAGTGCGTCCTGCCAGCAAAAAAAATTAAAACAAAAAGGGGCGGATCGCATTAAGCTCGTATTTTAGTTGGCGCAGCGGCGTTAACGATCCAATTGCGGCAGTAAGCTAACAATGGACACGCATTATGAGGGGTAAAAAAGCATGTCGTTGTTTACACAAAACAAGTGTGGGTATTGACAACTGGTGAGCCACTTCTAGCCGCCGAAGTTGTTTCCCGCGGTTGTGCAATGCAGCGGAAAAGGAAGGGAGACGGTGAGAAAGAAAAAGTGGTTAAGAACTGCTTACCTCCACGCCGAAACGCACGGCTCGCGGCACAGGGAAAAATGATCAAAGGGGTAACAAACACATCATAGCCTTTTGTCATCGCTTTATCTCGAGCGGGGAAAATAATTACCCCCGTTGCTTACCAACGACGTATAACCACTTAGCTAACATGCAGTGTCCCAAAATAACTGCACTGAAGTCTACAACCAAGTAGCAGAGGCGCTTATGGCACCACTGTTTTTCAGCAAAGTTCTCCGTCGTTTTTCACGCCTTAAGTTTTTCCCGTAGTTACGTTCTTTTCAAAACATCAAAGCAGTGCTGTAGAAAGGGGGGGGGGGGAGAGAGAGAGGAGAGAGAGGAGAGAGAGAGAGAAGAGAGAGAGAGAGAGAGAGAGAGAGAGAGAAAATAAACCATCTTGAGAGGACAAGCTTCACCTGTGAGGGTGATGTTTAGAGTGACTGTTGATCGGGACAGCCCGAGCCCCACCAGAAGCTCGCAAGCTCGGAACCACGCTGACACACCATTGCTTTTTAGTATCTACCGTGGATTACGGGCAGAAGTGCTTGAAGCGTCAGCTAGCGATGCATGATCAATGTACAAATGATGATTAGAGATAAAGAGGGGAGTATTGTAATAAGTCTAGAGTTCGTCGCCCAAGGGGTGGCTCAGCCAACATTTCACTGCTGCAATGGCCCAGGGTGCTGACACTATTTAATTTCGAGTTCGATGGTGCAAGATGGTGCGAGCACCGGCCCTCTAGAAGGCGTCCGCTTGTCCGGGATGCCCACGTACTAGCTGGCTGCTGGTGCCCTCTCTATCAGCATGCGCTGGATTGAGAGGTGCTTGGTTTAGTTGGTTGAACTTTATTTGAGCCCAAAAAGGGGTCACCATCAAGGCGGCCGAGCTGGACAGCCGGTGCACCCAATGTCCGTATGTGGGTGAGGATTGGATGTGAGAGACGGGTATTGTCGGAATTTACAGACCAGGTGGTACATGGTGCCGAGCTGGGAGCAAAAATTCCAGGTACTACAACATTGGGTGGGGTAGATAAGGTGGGGCAGGGCAGGGTGGGGGTAGGAGTTGGTCTGGAGCATGTGGAGTGTGGTCGCTTCGGCTCGGGCCAGCTGGGAGTGGGGTGGAGGGAATCGTTGAGGCTCGTGTATGAAGAGCGAGAGGATGTCCGCGTAGTTATTGTGTGAGGGGTCCTCTCCTCGTCTTGTCTCTCTTTCGGGGTCGCCCGGAAGGTGTGTACTCGGGCAGCGGCGTGTGACGTCTCATTTCCATCGAGACACTTGCTTAAGGGGCCCCAACTATATAGACATCGGGAAGCTGCGGCATGGTCTTAAAGGATATTGATGGCTAGGGTCATATGCGGGCGAGCTAGTAGTTGCGCCATGCTACTTGCGAGTCCGTGATGGCTGTGGTGTGTTTGCCGTTTGTTGTGGCTGCTAGGGCGATTTAAATAACCTCAGGGGCATTTGTAGAGGTGGTGCACATCGTGGCGGCAGTTATTTGGGTTCCCTAGTGGTCCATCACCGTGACTGTGTGGACGGGTTTGCGGGTAGCGTGCAGCGTGTGGCAGCGTGTCGTAGGGTTTCCTGCGTGCTTCTTAGTAACCGCATCGACCCATGCTTTGAGGCGTGCATTGTTTCAATGGGGGTGCATATTCCGCGCTATTGGAGCTACATGAACTTTTGGCGGACGTGGAAAAGGACACTTTGGGGCTGGTCTTTTTTGGGCGGTACTAGATATCTGAGGTATGTAACGGTGTCCCGTCCGATAGGGGTGAGCTTGAGGCGGGTGGCTTGGGAGTGATGATGCGCTTCGTGCAATTCGTCCAAAGTGTTTTGTACTCCTAGTTGAAGAACGTGTGCGTGTATGTTGAGGGGGTAGGCTAAGGGTGAGTTTATAGGCTTGGCGAATTACGGTATTAAATTTTACTTTCTCAGTGGATTTGAGAGCCAGGTATGGCGGGCCGTAGTTTAAACGACTAATCATTATTGTCTGAGTTATTCTGGGAGTGTCCTCTTGAGGGTCGTACCGGCGATGGGCGATACGTCGCACGAGGTGCGTGCGTTGTAATGGATGTAAGGTTTGAGAGTCGCTTCCATTTTGGGGGAGGCTGAGGCCGAGTATTCGGAGATGGGAGACTGTGGGTACTGCTGGGTTGTTGATTGTTAACTCCGGATCGGGGATTGGATGTGTCTGTATTTTTTTGTAAATGGGGGCACAGGACATTATGGCGGATTTCTCGGGGCAGCATTCTAATACACCAGTTCGGAGGTATGTCTTCCGGAAGCACGTAGTGTAGGGCGCTGGTGCAGCCGGAGGGGACTTACAAGGTTAGGTTGTCAGCGTAAATTACATGGTGTAAATAGGGGATCACTACGAGGAGCGGCGAGAGATGTCTCATAGTTGAATAAAAATGGTGAAACTACGGATCGTTGGGGGTTTCTTTCGACAGAATTGGGAACGTGTCGGACCGCAGGTGCCCGATGCCTATCGTTGCCGTGTCGTTCGTCCGAAAGGAGGCAATGAAGGAGTATGTCCGTTGACTGCTGCCAGAAAAGGAAAAGTTGCGCCTTTTCGAGACAAGCTCGCAATTTTAAACGGCGTCCCCGCCGGCGATAAAAAAGAATGTCATCATCATCATCGTCATCCTCATCATCATCAGCCTATCTACGCCCACTGCAGGACAAAGGCGTATCCCATTAATCTCCAATTACCTCGGTCCTGTGCTAACTGCGACCAATTTATCCCGGCAAACTTCTTGATCTCATCTGCCCATCTAACTTTCTGCCACCCCCTGCAACGCTTGCCGTCACTAGGGATCCACTCTGTTACCCTTAATGACCAACGGTTATCTTGCCTTCGCATTACATGCCCAGCCCACATCCACTTCTTCTTGTTACTTTCTACTAATATGTCCTTAACGCGTCCAAATGGCCGCATCCGAATGGCGGCTGATACGGTGGACAAGTATGCCAAGAATTGTGGACTCTCGTGCGCCCCAGAAAAATCGGAACTGCTCCTAGTGCGCACTACAGGCGGTAGGCGAGCCGATGCACCTTCGATGCACATCATGCTGGACGGTGCCACCATCACCCCGTCTCCGCAAATCAAAATTCGACGCATGATTTTCCAAGCACATTGCACAAACACAACGATGATAAGGATTTTTAAGAGCGCGAGTGGACAGATCGCTCACATGCTTCGTCGGATCACGGGCAAAGGAAGAGGCTTGAAGGAGGCCGACACACTTCGACTTGTCCAAGCATTTGTCGTCTCAAGGTTCACCTATATGACGCCCTATTCTTTACTAACGATGGCTGAGAAGAAGAAGTTGGATACGCTCTTGCGAAAGGTGTACAAACAAGCGCTGGGTTTGCCATCCTACACCTCCAACGACTGTCTCCTAAAGCTTGGGGTTCACAATACTGTGGACGAGCTGATTGAGGGCCACCTGCTCAGTCAGCGCTACCGGCTATCAAGGACGGAGGCGGGCAGGGCTCTTCTAATGAGACTGGGCATGAACATCCATGATCGGCTTATAGAATCCACGGAAAATATTCCTGGCAAAATACGCCGGAACATCACAGTGGCCCCCTTGCCAAGAAACATGCACCCGCAGTTCCATGAGGGACGGAAGAGAGGCGCGAGTTAGAGCCCTGGAGAAAAAATATGGCCGCAACAAAAAAGTTTATTACACGGACGCCGCAGATCACGCAAGACGCGAAGTCATGGTGGTGACCTTAACGAAGATAGACAGCCACGTCCCGAGCCTCACTCTCACGAAAGTAACGACGCTACAGGCCGAAGAGGTGGCTATAGCACTGGCGATAACGCAAATACCTGCGGAAGTAATCATCACGGATTCTCAGTCAGCGTGTAGGAACTACCTCCAAGGCCGCATCTCACACACCGCAATGAAGATCTTGAGCCATTACCCTCCAAAGAAAATGGTACCGGTTGTCTGGACACCAGCTCACACTTCTCTCCAATGTCTTTGCGCACGAGACTGCTCGAGGTCTAACCAGCCGAGCGCCGCGAGAGAGTTGGATAGAGACGGCCATCCCCTTGACATCATTGCAGGAGGTGACGCAATACTACAGGCTAGCCCGGCTCCCGCTTCCCCCTGCACACCCCTCTCTCAGCAAGAAGGAGGAGCGCTACTGGCGTCTCCTGCAAATGAACACCTTTCCCCATCCTACCACCTGCACTTTATCTGGCCTACGCCATACGACCCGCAGTGTCGATTCTGCAAAGCACCCCGCACTCTATACCACATGGAGTGCGAGTGCCAGCTCAACCCCTCACTTTCCGCAATTTCTAACTCCTCGGTTGAGCAGTGGGAGGGAGAACTGGCCAGCTCAAGCACCGAAGAACAGCTTCGGCTGATTCAGCGGGCTGAGACGGCTGGACGCTTCAACGGGGTCCTGGCTGAGGAAACCGACCACTTGGCTCTTTTTCTTTAATAAAGTTTACTCTCTCTCTCTCTCTTTTCTTAGTGAGCCTCCAAGGTTCTGCCCCGTAGGTGAAGTACCGGTGAGATGCAGATGTCACACGCTTTCTTATTAAGGGACAATGGTAGGCTGCCAATCTTTATCTGAGAATGTCTGCCATATGCACTCCACCCCATTCTTATCCTTCCAATTATCTCTGCCTCATGGTTGGGATCAGGGGAGACAACTTGAGAGCAGTGGTGGCATAGAGGTAGAGCATCCGCCTCCCGTGCAGAAGGACCGTGGTTCGAATCCCGGAGCCCGACAATTCCCACCGAATTTTAAAAAAAGAAAAAAAATCCGCGTATTGATGGAATTGCAGAATGGGGCTTAGAGGTGCGCCCTTACCCCAGCGACCATTGCCAGTAACGCACTCCCTCACCAGAGCAGGATTGGCCACCCTGGTGATAGTAACGGCCACAACCTCCCATGAATACGCCAATTAAAGAAGAATGTCACCGCCCGGTAGGGTGTCGCAGCTAGCAGCTTCTCAACAATTTTTAGTACGAAAAATAGCTTCAAGTTCGCAAAGAGTCGTCCTTTCAGCTCAAGTGTGGTTCTTGAAACGCGTTAGGGCCCCGAAAGGTGTCATAAGCAAAAAGGATACTGAAGTTACGGTAGTTACCTCGTTTCTTGCGTTTGCCGTATAGTGCCTAAGCTCGTGCGAAAGCAGCAGGCCCACCTCCCGCAGTTGTTCACTGTGAAATAAACCCATAAACTGTGAGTTCACTTACGTCTATCTAGCATTTGGCTTCGTTGCTGCTTTATTTGCGTGAGCTCTAACTAGAAACCTAGCATGTAACAAAATCCTGCATGTAAAAAAATTGCGAAATTTTGTCAACTTTGCCGCATCCATCTTAACTGCATGGTGTACAATTTAAGCTATTCGGTTTTCGCGTTTTTTTGGCGCAGGCTCGAGCAACAACGTGCTCTTTGCGACAGATAACAAAGGGCTACAGCAGCACTTCTTACACGCGCCTGCTGCCCCTTGAGCTCACATGCAGGCCAATACCGCTTTATGCTTCAACTGCGCCACACTGCTGCTGTAAACAGGAAGAAAGGCGGGTGCAATTCAAAAAAGGAAACGCGGTACAACCGTTAAGATGTGGGATTTCACGAAACGCTTTTCGAGATATAGGCTGTGCCCCTCTAGTGCTTTTGTCCAATATTTACGGTAGCCGTCCTGGGTCCGAATCAATTTCGCAATGAACGAAATCACGATCCCGCGAGATAGGCCGGGTTTGTGTATTTCGTGATTTTGGTTCAAACACTCTGAAGCGTCCTGTTTTGAGCAGCTAGCGAATATTGAAGGTCTTTGACGAAAGCTCCTCGGATCCGTGGTCCCCGTGTCCCGTTAACGCCATTTTAACGATCGGAGAAAGGGGGGACTCATTTGGATGACCTGAGTCCCAAGAGGACGCAATGGGCAATGCGAAAATGAAGGGCCGGCAGAAATACCGTGGCGATGACCTTATGTCAGGGTTCTTTGTCGTGGTCCATTTTTGGGGTATATTACCCAGCATTTACTGTCGAATAAAAATGAAATCTCAAGAGGGCTTCGCAGAGCAAAAGTGTTTTATACCATGGACATAATTTTATTTCAAGTTGCTCTCACTCACTCACTCACTCACTCACTCACTCACTCACTCACTCACTCACTCACTCACTCACTCACTCACTCACTCACTCACACTCACTCACTCACTCACTCACTCACTCACTCATCAATCAATCAATCAATCAATCAATCAATCAATCAATCAATCAATCAATCAATCGAATGATTATCGATCGATCGATTGATCAGATCAATCGATCGATCAATCTTAAGAAGGGGAGGTTACAAGAACTAGCCCCCGCCACAAATGCGTGATCATTCTGGCAGTATTTTGTTCACCAGTAGAATCAGATAAGAAAAAAATAGTTTGCGTGCGAGCTGCCCTCGCTCAAAATCATTAGGAAGTCAAAAGTTCGACCCCCGGAAAGTGGACGCATTCCAGAGCCGGTAATCAAGAGGAAAGGCATTGCGCCAGAGCTTTCCTACGAACGATAAATATTTTTCGTACTAGCACATAAAACCGGGCCTATAAAAGAAACGCGGAACAGCTGCTTAGGCCTCGAACCAGAACTCAAACAATGATAAGAAGTTGCTGGAGAAGCGCATACCCCCTCAAAGGAAGTCAATAGATGGTACGAGACTACTCGAAAATTACCATGAACGAAGAAAAAATGAAGCGTTAACTGAGACGTTTAAAAGTTGACTAAAATTTTATACTTCTGGTTAGGAGTATGGCTACCGCTAAAATGTTAGGTTGCCTAATAAACATGATCATAGATGAGCATGCCATGGTTCAGCGACCAAGAACAGATCCCGCGATTTTAAAGGAAGCCGCTTTTAACTCATGGGAAATTCGGCGTTCTCCATGAATCCCGCTCATATTTTCACACGCTGAGCTGATGAAACTCAAGTTAGGAGGACGCAACGGTACTCTTTTTTTAGGAGAAACTGAGCAAAGAAAAGTAGGCCAAATTCACTCTCCCTAATGGGGAAGAATAAAACGACAGTAACACTTTTATTTTCGGTCATCGTATCTCGGTACAAAAAACGTGGCATTACTGGCCCGCTTGTCAAAGCGCCCACGCCGAGGCCATTTCATTCTTACTCCCCCCTCGAATGTCAAAACAGGCGCTGTTTCGTCTGCGCTTTAGTTTTTCTCGCAGACTTGCTTTGCGTTTATACTATTCAGTTTTCCACTTTCAGGACCCCTTTCATTTTTATTGCTTCCTTTGTTATTTGGAAGTCCTCTCTGCAACGCGCGGCATCCAGCCGTTCTACACCTCTTTCCAGAACTTTCTTGCTCATTCTTTTGAATGTCAGAACAGTAACGCCTCTATATTGTCGAGCGTAGTGATTGTTCGCTCTGCCATCCTCAATCGAGTACAGATGACTCTGCTTTCACGTCGCCATCGCATCCAAGTTGAAAAGGCTCTCTTCACAACATATCCTTTCTGTGTGTTCTCGTGTCTTCTCATGAGTAAAACGTCAACCCTTAAACATTGAAAGCTTCGAGAACCGCAGTTAATTTTTTTTATCGTGAAGTGAGCCCAAGGCCAGCGAAAGCTAGCTAAACGGGCGATTGGCCCGCTCTCTGATTCATTTGTAATGCCGGAGAATAGAGGGGCCTTAGGTTAATTCACGTTCTCTCTCTCCATCTAACTTTGCTGCGAGCATTTCTTATCTTTTTTGTTTCTAAAAGTCTGTGCGGCCTTGCACCGGCAAAAGGATTGTTCCCTGCCCCCCACCCCTTCCCAATCTTCTCTGTCCTCATCCTAGTTCATAATTTTTCGCTCTTACATTGTTCAGCGGTGGAGCCTGTTGAACGTGTCATAAGTGAAATAAGTGGAGGGATTAGTCTGAGTGATGAAGGGAACGGACCAAAGCGAATCCTTTGGCTTTATCTGTCCGGCGCAAGTTTCGTGACCGAAACACTAAGACACCCAAATATGGCCAGCGATAAATTTCCTCGAACCGAGTTTTCCTTGTTGTGTCTCCTGTGTCTCCTTGAATCTCTTTCTGGCGGCTGTATGGGTAATAAGGATATAGACAAACAAGCTTGTAAAACAGAGGGAAGAGCGAATTGCGAACAACACGAACTCCATAATTATTTTTGGGTAGACCTCATGAAGAAATTACAGTGGTGGCATTCAGCTTTTGTCATCTGTTGTGCATTTTAATTTCTAGGTGGCGCCTTGATGTGCTACCTAATTTCGTCTGCGCTTTGGCTGCGACGATATCTGTGCGCATGCCGGACGTCCACATTGGCTGCGGACGGGGCCATGCCCTGACCTTATTTTGTGCGCAACATTACGAGCAACAGCGCCAACCGGCCAGTTCTTCTCGTCTCTGCCTCGATATTGACTGGTCGCATGTCTAGGGCAGCACAACTATGCTTTCGCTATCAACAGACTGAGGTGCCGCCAACAGTTTTTGTAGCTTCCCGACTGGTCAACACGGTTTAAAGGAAAAGGAGGAGTTTTCTGTCCCAGTGAATTCAGGCATATTCGATGATGGAAAGCTGCTGTGTGCCACTCAATTAACAAAGTTAGTATTACGTATATTCTATCAGTTTCATCGTACCTTCATAAAATCATTGGAATCAACAATACAAGCAGGAAAAAAAAAAGTGAGACAGGCACACTGAATAAATTTCCGCTGAAAAAACGGTTTTACAAGGCGTAAAATACGAAGGTCTCAGACTCGGCGGATACCGCAAACTTGGCTAAGATGTAAAGTATGTTGAAAGGTATCACGTTTGTCGCAATGATAGAGAGAGATGAACTGCAATTGCGGAATACCTTCTAAAAAGCAGAAGCCGAAGAAGAAAAAGGAGCCGAGAAGGAAGAAAAATGGTATTGGCCGATATCGAATTCGTGTTTTAAAGGACACAGACATACAAAGATCGAGATTCAGGACAGAGTTAAGGTTGTTAAGAGAATTTACACAATGCAGGCAAGTCGACAGAATTGCACGTTACCCTGGTACGATATGCGGTGGAATATCTTATCCGTTTTATGCGGACTGCCCGTCGGCATTGAGCCAGGTATACTGCAGAATAGGACTGTTCGAACCTTCTCGGGGAACGCTGGAAATTTCAGCAACCTCGCGTTGGTGTAATCTGACTAATCCTCTTTCACAAATTACGGGTTAGAGCGCTGCGCAAGTGGCTAAAAATTATGTTTGAGTACTTTCAAAATTAGTATATACAAAGGTACGAAGAGTCAGTTTAAGCTTTTTCGTTGATCAAGCCGAACGTTGATTTACGCTGAAAATTTGCGCTAACATCACGTTTTAAGTTTTCCTTTGTTCAACATTAGGATCAGTGGCGGTGCCTTTTTCGCTAGTCAGAAACGGTATACAAGTGATTCTCACCTTTTATTAACAACCAAAAAATGACAACATTTAAAGGACAGCGCCACCTTTATTGTCCAACAGCAATTATCAGGCGGATGGTGAAGGGTTTTTAACAGCGGAGCTGTTGGACAAGCCGTAAGTTCGCCGTTTGAGGAAAAAATACCCAGAAAATGGCTGGCACTCGTGAGCGCGTGCCTTGCGGCGACCGCAGAGCGTCTTCGGAACGCGCAACGGCTTTAGCGAAAACAAAAACTCCAGCGTGGTCGTCAAGCACTACCGCGCTTGTAAAAACTAACTCCAGAGCTAATGCTAAAGATGAAAAGACACCCTGCTTGGGAGAGGTCACCACGGCCGCGCATTCTCTAGAAGGCATTGCGGATAATTGGAGACGCGGCTACGAGTGTGCCAATCTTTCCCGAGACGACTCGTAGATCCCGCCACCGCTGCCTCGAATCGATGACGAAGAGCTGGTGAAAATCTACAATGCTGTGGATGACTTCGCATCCACCACTCGCCGCGAAGACGACGACCTCTACGATGCATATGACGACGATTACTAGCACTGCAACTACGCAAATCAACATTGATGCTGAAACTTAGCTATGTGTGCAGTGCTCATCAACAACAGCTTCAACATTGAAGTCTTCCGTCTGAGTGAAAGCTTCCCTGATCTTTTTTTCTATTATACGACTAGCGGTCATTTTTCTATCATGTCAGGAACTGTTCCCTGGAAAGCAATTGATGGTATTCACTTTATAAACAACCAGCAAGTTTCGTACCATAGAAATCGTCCTTCGACAAACAATTAAGTGCAAACGAACAAGAGGCTCAAATTAGGACAGTGGTAAAGACGTTCATTCATTTTTGGAGCCCATTGTACAGCTTTATATAAACCGCGAAATCATGAACGCCTATTCTTATTGCTTAATGCATATCGAAGTGTCATTAGAACGAAAGCTCTACAACAGAACATCTTTTTATGTCCCTCATCACGTCGCAAGTAACCTTCAGACGCCGGCGGGCAAGCTCCGCCTTTGTTTCTTATCGCTCCGCTTGATCCGTACCCCCGCCGCTCCTGTACCACGTGATTAGGCGAGGGTGAAACTGCTGCTTCGCCTGCGCTTGATCGCTCAGCACCGGCAGCGCCGTCTGTGCATGCGCTTCAGCCCATGCGAACCTCGTGACTAGGCAAGGCTGTAAATGCTGCTTTGCCGTTGTTTCGTCCCCCACTCTTCCCATCGATGGCGCACGAACTCGACTGTCTGTGCCTGCACTTCGGCAAGCGAAAGGCTGAATTCACTCACCCGGTGCATATACCTAAACGGAATTTTGCGAAATCTCAACCACAGGAGAACTTTCACGAAATACTCTGTGTATACTCCTTGCATTCTCTCGTAATCAACTAGGTTTAGATGGGTTAAGCCCGAGCCATCTCTTATAATTAGGTAGTCCTACTTTAGGCGCACGCGTCTCCTTATTTTCCTGGAAGGAACCGGAAGCAACCGCGCTATTTAATCTACGACTCTTCAAAGGCGCTACAATTTCAGAGGCCGGAGGGCGCTCCTCAATCGCTGGGAAGTGTCGTTATGGAACAAGCTTACAGGCGCACTCGGGATGAGACTAGTTTTGCCTGTTGTTATGACTTCACTCCGCGTCTTCAAATGAAAACATAGTACTAACGTCAGCCTAAACCGCTGCCCTTTCTCAGACAGGAGACGCCCAAGGGCTGAGAAGACAAGACAGCAAACAAAGGCGAGACAAAGTGCTCTCTCGGTGCTGCAGGCGCCAACGAGATACGAGTCAACAGCGTTTTATAAAACAAAAGGCCTCATATGTGGAGGGTCCTCGCTTTTGTGTGCACTGCACCAAAAGCGAAAAGAAAGAGTAATGAACAACTGCCTTTGCCGCCCAAAGAGGCCTCGGAGAACGTCCTTCAAACAAAAGTTCTTTGGAAGACAGACGGCAGACAGCGGAGTTCGATTTTTTTCCCCCCGGACAACGATAACGAAGGAAGCGTAGCGGCGTATGGCCCCGCCGAACTGCCTTTATTTTCGCTCTCTTTGCGGAAGGCCATGCAAACGCGACACGCGTCTTTGTGACCGGCCTTGGTTGATTGTATGCGCGGGTATTGGGGCATTTATGCTCGCGTATCCCTCAGAATGCGTGCCAGGGGACATCTGAGGTACGTATTTCTTTTCCAGATCAGCACAAGGCTCGGAGTTGAGGTGCACAGCTCGCACCTCCTTTCCCAGAGCTTATTGCAAATATTTGTTTATCTGTGTATTGATCCCAGAGTCCACATTTCCACTTCTGGGTATAATTATTTTAGAACTTACGCTAAAGCGCAAAGCGTCATTTTCTGCACCATCTACACGCCTTCGGGACCTCTAAATGTAGATAATTAGCACTGCCTGCAGTATGCTCCTACGCTGTACTGGTCGCCTAAATTTATCATCTTTAAACGCATCATAATTAAGCCTTGTCTTAAGCAATATGTGCACGTATAGCGGCGAAACAGTATACCCTAACCGGGACTTCAGACCTTCCAGGGTTTCAGCTGCGAATTCCTAATATCACAGAAAGAAGTATTTGTTCATAAGTGTTTTTTTTATGGATATCTCACTGCGCTTCCAAATAACTCGGATTGGTCTCAGTTACTCATCGACGTGTTTAAGCACGCTGTGTTCCATCGCACGGGATGACACCGTTAGGTGTAAGCTCCGCTCTCAGCACACGACGTGGCGTGGCTATAGCCACGTGGCTGTTTTATAACGCGAACAAGGACGAAAAAAAAAAAAACGAACATTGTTACGATTTTCCATCACACTTTAAGTATTCCGCACAGGGGCTATTGGTCCGCGGCTTTTCACAACGGCATGCATAACATCTCCGTGGCAGGTTCAACTCAATTCGACGGGCTGCCACGTATGTCAGCGACATCTTCGCGAGCTCTTTCACCCCTGGTCCCGTTTTCCTAAATGTTTATTTAGGCGCCACTCACAGAAACCTCAATTTCTCTGAACGCATTCCCTTCATACGAAGCGCATCTATGAACACTCCCGTGCGCTGCATCCGTGGCCGAAACGAAGAGCATTCGAAGAAAACCTCCGCATCTCGCATGCGGACTCGCGCGCGAAGGGGCTTAGCGCAGTTTTCCGAGACCCCGTCTTTTCGCGTGAGCTCTACTCTTTTCTCCAACTCTTTGTCAATGTCTCCAGCACTCGCTATTTTATTTCCTTACTTCCTTCCAGACGCAGAGCTTCCCACAATAAGTTAGCGTCGCGCGTCGTGGATGTTTGCTACGCTGTCAGCGGCGAAGCGGACATGAACGCATTCATTTCGCCGACGCCCGTCATTGTCTCTTGCGGCGCTCTATTTTGTTTCCTCTCACTTCGCGATGTTTCCTTTCCCGCTCTGCGTTTTCTTTCTCGCGAGATGAGCACGACCCCTTCAGCATACGCGTATACAGTTGCCGCCGCCACTGTCGAGTCTCAATCCGAAACTTGTTCAGCGCTGAAGGCCGCTCGAGCGGAACGTCGAGGGCTCGCTAAAGTGCCGCCTGGGACGGGCTGTCTTTCAGCGGGCTTCAGTTCTGCTCTGCGCACCGGAGTTGAATTAGATTTTATTTTAATTCTTCATCCGAAGCACGTCGTTTGGCCCCGCAGTCACTCCTCGCAGCTAATACGTTATGGTTTTATTTGGAGTTTACTTTCTTTTTCTCCTTCATGCAAAAGGGTGCCAAAAGGTCGGGGCACCAGATAAATTAGAATAACTGCGCGTTTTTCGGAGTTTAGTAAGACAAAGTCCGAAGGTCGTCTCATCACTGCATTTGTTCTAGCTTTCGTCAGTCTTTGGAAATATCGGATGCATGCGGGACGATGGTAACGTGTGAATTCGCAGCTGTAGTAGCGACTGGTGTGGAAGAAGTTACTCATAATTGCTTGTAAATGGAGAGGACATGCTGCTTAAAATAAGAGCTTTTGAGCAACAGTGCACCACAAAAAGCGAAGTTAAAGAGAGTATATGTTTGAGGTGTTGTTTTACCTATCGCCATAGCAATTGTGTATGTCCACCTTGTCGAGAGGGAATAGAGAGATTACAGTGTTAAAGAGACAAAGTATGAAAAAGTGCTGTCTCCCAAAAATAGGTCACGAAATGTTCTTGGAGAAGGTGAAGGAAGTGAGATTTATTTATTTATTTATTTATCTTTATTTATTTTTTTTTATTTATTTATTTATTTATTATTTATTTATTTATTTATTTCATCACCTTAAGTGACCGTCAGGGCATAACATACGTGGGTTGTGGTTACACAACACCATTTCAAGGCAGAGAAAGAAAAGTACATTTGAATGAATAGCAGTGCATAAAAAGCTTGCCAAAATCTAGGTACACAAGCAGCCGACAAGGCGGGGGACACAGCAGGAACAAATTTCGCCGGTGAAAACTTCCTCAAAAGAGATTACAAAACACTTTCCACGTGAAGGTATTTCTAAGTAAAGTGCCCTCAAATAAAGATGGATCCGTTAGAGGTACTATACTGCCCGCTAGTGGGTTCCGATTGTCTGATTATAGGGCAAGAGAGGATGACAAATTTTTCTGTGCGGAAAAAAAACTGGTGATACCTTGCGCGCCTGATCAGTCGGTGAGGAAATGTGGTTTGCTGCAAAAAAATATCTTCCGAGGCAAATAGCGAGCTGTTGTAATATAGTGAGTGGAAATAAACAAGACCGTGGTCTAGAAAGAAGAGAACAATTTCTAAGACGCAGATTGAGAAAGGGCAGCAGGTTTAGAAGATTAAGGGAATTTTTAGGGGAGATTTTTGCCATACCAGGAGAACGGTGGAGACAAGGCAGTAGTACAGGTCTGGGCTGTAAAATAGAAACTAGTTGAAAACGAAAAAAAAACCTTCTTCTGTAAAAAGATAAAGCCCGAATGGGGAAAAAAAATGACTTCATATTATGAAACCCTGGCCATGTGGAAGTGCGGAAGGGTAAGGTGTAGTGACCAAGGTCAATGCGCAAGGCTTGAAAGAAGCCGATGCAGAAAACAGGGGAAACATTTTAAAGCGTCAGAAGCCAGCGACAACCTCCAAAGCTGCTAGCTGCAGACGTAAACAAGGCGAACATCCGAGGGAGGCCGATGCATTGGAAGGGCCGGAAGTATAATATGGAGAGGATCCAAAAGAATCGCGTCTTGGCGTGGGAACGCTCTTCACTGTGTTATGAACACACAACGAATATATGAGGAGATAGACTCCCTGGTTTTGAAAGAAATGAAAGGGGGCTCGCACAGAACACTTAGCGCCCTTGTATCAGCACATCCTAATCCATAACAAAGAGGGAGAGAGTGTGGAGGCTGGATTCAGTGAGCGCGTGACCCATGAGGAGGCGCAAAGAACCCCTATATATAGCAGATAGATGTGGGATTTCGCGAATTCGAGAGGATAACGTAGCACCATCATCCTCCATAGCGCGTAACAAGGAGACACAATCTTCGCAGACTCGCGGGGGTGGGAGTAAGGGTTAATGGAGAATACGGGCGCCGCAACCGCACAGGCCGAGAAAGAATAAAATTAATATGCTGCATGCACCAGAAAGCTGCGAATATATCTGACAGGCAGAGATAATTAGAAGCAGCGGGTAGTAGAATAGCACGTCTGAAGAAGAAAGTGCAACTGCCGGTAAAGCATCAATGTGATAGGTGTAACTTCATTTGGTGTTAAAGACATATTAGTAGAAATTAAAAGAGAAATGGACCGGGACACTTTAGTGTGAGGGTAGGGGCGGCAGAAAGTTAGATGGGCCATTGAAGTTTGCGGGGAAAATTGGTCAAGTTGGCAAGAAGGTAATTGGAGAATAATGGGAGAGGCCTTTGCCCTGCAGTGGGCCAGGACGCAAAAGTAAGGCAGGGCAGCCTGCACGCCCAGGTCAATGCGCAAGGCTTGTGGAGAAAACAGGGGAAACATAAGTTCGCTGCTAGCTGCAGGAAACAAGCAACATCCGTGGGAGACCGCGCTACTCAGCTCCGACCCGGGTGTCTGGATTCAGACCCGGCAAAGGCAGATAGATGTGGGATTTCGTCGAGAGGATAACAGAGCGCGTAATCTTCGGCCGCGGGGGTGCGGGCGCCGCACGACCGAGAAAGAATACCGCCAGGGACCAAGGGGTAGTAGGCACTCCTGCCGGTACCGTTTTCACGGCTAGTGTGAGGGTAGCGAAAAAAAAAAGAACAAACGCAAAACAGTCAGGGCAGCCTGCACTCAACATAAGGAAGGAGCAGTGGGAACCGCGCTAAAAAGTTGTGCAATCAATCAATAGCAGCACACTTGAGCACCTCTTAAGAAACGTGAATGCGAAAGAATGAAGGACCGAATTAACGGCACTGAGTCTTCCTTACAGCTTTGTGCTGCGAGCCACGTTTTGGAGTATTGCCGCGTGCTGTCTTTTTTTAGTTGTTCTGTCAAACGATTCGGAGCTATTTTTTAGAGTTTTCAAGTGGCATGTTCGCTGTATGTCGTAGTCGTTTTCGTGAACATGCTTTTGAGTTTCGCAATCAAATCAGTGCGACTTATTTTCCGCAGTTTCGACTTCACCACGTTGACCATAAACTGAGATTATTTAAACGAAATTGCTTAAAATTCTAGAGCCGCACGCAGCACACTACCTTGCTGGGGATTACTGTGCCGCCGGAAGGAAAAAAAAGACTGAAAGGCCTCGAGGTTAACCTGGTGTAGAGCCCGTGTGGCTACCCTGCACTGGGGTAATGGGGTTCAGGGGATAAAGAGAGGGCGGGAGAAGGGAAGAGATAGGAGTGGGACGGCGCGCACTCTAGTCCCGTTTCGGGCACAATAGTCTTTCATGCAAGTTCGTTTCGCTCAGGAAACGTAAAAGAGTGCCGCCGGAGGAGGCCAAAGCGATTTTCAAGTGGGACTGCCGCCGGACGCCGAATGTCGGGCGCAACCACGCCTCATTATTCGCTTTCCGCGCGGCTCTGAAGGTTGCCCAGGCGTTGCCTAACGCTTCTTCGAGTTTTACCGTTGCGAATGACTCGCTAATGCGACGCGTCACCCAAGTGGCATCAGAGGCGTTAAAGAGAAATCTTTCTAAGTGAGACCGATGGCGTCCATGTCAAAAAACTAATGCATTTACCAATAGACCACCTAGTCGCCCAAAAAACTGCTGATAAGATCCTCTGGACACACGGTGTGTGCGTGAAACCGGCCTTTCATCGTGTCAAAACGGTTACTTGAAAATCACAAGAAAGGAACGGTTTTTAATAAGACAATACTCGCATCGATCATGAAGGAGTACAACAGTATACCTTTATCTCATAAACCACGTATCGGTATACATTTAGACCGTTCGTACATGCGTCTACTTGGTGCGTCAAAAATCGCCGCATGGGTTCAGTGTTAGTTTGCGATTTGGGTCTTCTAAGGTTTGACAAACGATTGGAAGCACTTTTAGCTTTCGCGCTTTTCTCCACTTTCTTTAGGAAAGGGAGGTAAATTTAAATTTTAAACGTGACTCGATGCTTAGCGAACAGTAGGTTTTGACAAATAACCTCGTCAGGGAATAAATTATAACCTAATTTCACTGTGGCGCTGTGCAGACCCGAACTCCCAAGTATCCTAGACGCGTATATTGCTAATCTAAAATAGATGGACAATTAAGAACGTGACCGCACTAGTGTGTCTTGATATAGCTTCGAAACTGCTAGCGTGCGGTCCCATATAACCCCCGAAGCGAGGTGCAACCACAAGCCCTATTAGTTGTTTTCAAAACCCATAATTTAAAGCAAATAGCGTGACCCCCATACTCCACGCCCAGCAAACGCGCGTTTGCTCCTAAGCACACACAAAGCAAACATCAAGACAGGAGGAGATAATGCGACGCGTTCTTCAATACAGAGCGCCCTTCACGGAAGCTTTAATGAAGCTGTTTAAAGTTTCATAGCCGCCTGCACGCGGTATAAGAAGAACTAAGAGGAAGAAAGAAGATCGGCGGTTCTGGTCGCTGATCACAGATCGACGCCTCTGGCTTCCGTTGTCTCTCATCGATCGTCTCTGTTTACGGCCCACCCTCTCAGCCATTCCGCGGTGACACCCGGTAGTGCATGCAGGGTTCAAAATGTGCAGAAAGAAAACACTTCCTTTCGTCGAGCCTTAGTGGAGAGGGTCGTGGTCACGCAATGTGTGGTACGGCTGATTCATCGGCGATGATGTGCGGAGGCTTTTGCGCGACGAAATGCGTCAACCGGCTGGGCTTTATTGCGCGAGCGGATTCTCTAACGACAAGATGTGGGGTGCGTCTACTCTGCTGACCTGCTTTGTTATTACAGCAAAGCTGTAAATGGCTAGGATCCAGCAGATCGTCTCCGGTCCCAGAGCGATGTAGACAGGAATCGCTAGCGAGCGTAGCGCCACGTTGCGGAGCCCACTCAAACCCCCGGAATCGTAAAACTGCGCGCCCCACCCCCGGGTTTTTCTCTTGCTCAACGCAGCTTGTTGAGTTCACGCACGATTTGGCTCTAGCAATAGATAAGCTTAAAGTAGCTGACTATTTTCTTGTGCAGCAAAAAAGCATTTGACGGTGTTTCATATCACCGTCTTGTTAGTACATTGCGGGCAATAAACTTAATGAATCGGTTATTGCAGCAGCTGGTCGCGCTCAATGGTTGTTCGTCCGGATATGTTCCCGCGACCTCAGGAATTCCCCAAGGCTCAGTTGCGGGCCCTCTTTTGTTTGTGTGGCCTCAAATCTTTGTTAATAATGTTCGCGAATGACTGTGTAATTTACAGGACTATAACGAATGAACGTGATTCAAAATACTTGCAGCATGATTCAAATTAATAACATCCTGGTGTGCTGATTCAGAAAAGTCGGTGAATCTTAAAAGGTGTGTTAACGTCAACTTTACAAGAAAACCTCCATTCCAATTGAATGCGTATACAGTAAATTACACTGCTTTAAGAACGGCCGGGGAATATAAATAACGAGGAGTTTATTTAACGAGTTGTTAGAGAAATAGGCACGCGAACCTTTACCTAACTTAAAAGAACAACCGTATTTCACTCATGTGCGCTCAATGTAGGAGTACGCATGTGTTTTCTGGGATCCCTACAGCAAAGAGCTGGTTGATACGCTCGAAAACATACAGAATAGGGCAGTGCGATTCGTACTAGGTATTGGCACTGTCAACTTAGGATGAGGGAAAGTAAAAGTACACTTAAATGGTAAGACGGGAAAGATCATAGAGGGAACCTGAGGTCGAAATTTTCCGTAATATCTATCATTCGAAAACTGGAATAGAAGGGGAGAAGTATATCCAAGCGCCATTCTACATATCCCAAAGTGGGATCGCTAGCTTGAAGCAAATTATTAACTTACCTTCAGGGTGACGCCTTGCGCGATTCATTTTATTTTAGATCAAGATGAGAGCGCAATTATCTTCCACGCGTATGCTTTTATCCACTGTTTATAATGAAGATTTTCACCGCGCTTTGTAGAATTATTTTGTTATTTAGTCTGATATTTGATGCTTAGTGTTATGTATCTCCCTGCTGTAATGCATGCAAGGGCAAGAAGGTATCAAATAAATAAATAATAAATAACTAAACAAACAAATAAATAATAAATAAATAAACTTACAGAGCCGCAAGTTCGCCTCCGACGGGTTGAGATCCGTACGCATTCAAACTTGACCAATGAAATATTTATTGCTTTATTCGTTGCAGTATGCATGGTTTGCTGTATGAATACTACTATTGCTAAGTTATTTGTTTGATAGAAAATATGAAACTCTTGTCTTACGCCTTTCCTTGCGTGAACACAGAGGGATACAACTGCAGCCATCTGAAGAAGGGCGTCATTTGCAACACGTCTAGAATTTTCTTAACGCAGTACGCCTTTAGAGGAAAATTAAGTTCTTTTGGACTATTAAGGAGTGTGAAAGTAACTCATGAAAACAACATAAAAAATATATTGAAACTGGAAGTACTTCTTTGATCTCTTCTAGGATCAGCCCTGTGAAAGATCATCAGAAAAGGTGATCGAGTAGAAAGTTTGTTTGCAAGAAAAATTGTCAATTACTGGACATACTTTTTGTATGAAGTTAATTATATTGAATGCTGCTGAGTGTTTTGTGGAGTACCGAACCGCTTCGTAAAGGCATTCGCACAGGTTTTATACACCAAAAAACTGGCCAAGCAGCTGTTGTAAAAAGACTTGATTTAGTCAGAGCATGAAAAGTGTTGTCTTAAACAAAATTGCTAAAAGCGGCACTTTCATCTTTGTAAAATGCACCCCCTAAATTATGCGCCTTCCGACCCCCCCCCCCCCCCCCCCATCCTTTCTTGTTTATTACAGGTAAGCCGCCCCGTGAAGATATCAGACCTGGACATACATCTATTCAGGCTCTGCAAGTAATGAATATTTGCTGTATTCGACAGTAAAAAGGCGCAGCAATTAAGGAGTACCATTTGTGAGCACTGTTGAAGAATTATTAATTTTGGTGTAAGCTGACGCTGATAATTAAGCCAGGCTGCGCTGAAGGCTGGACGCTGGTGGTTGCCCACGGGCTCACTTTGATATGGGTGGAGTTGCCCAAATAGGCGGGTTTGAGCTGCTGTACAGCGCGATTGAATCATCTGCTTGCGCTGCATGCAGTGGTCGTCAACCGGCCTCAGTACAGTTAACGTACTGTGGCTGAACTATAATGCCCGTAGCACGGCCTAATTTTTGGCAGCTTTAGTCCGGCTGGAGTCCGACGACCGCATCTCGGCTGTCCTCCGGTGGCCGTACATCGGCCGCACAGGGGTGGCTTTGGGATGGCCGGAGCCCTACGGCTGGAATCTGGCCGTATGAACGTAAGCCGGTCGACTGGCCGACGGACACTGGCCGTTGGACAGGGATGGGAGTACGGCCGTATACGGCCAAAGGGCCCACATTTGGACACGGGCCGAAACATGGTTGCCGGAGAAAGGCCGGGCAGAAAATCACCGGCCAAAGTACACCGACTTGAGTAAGGCCGAACAGTCCTGTGCTGCCTGGAAAATCATCATTATAAAGAGTTCGTACAATCATACGTGGAAGATAATTACACTCTCGTATTGATCTAAGATAAAATAAATCACGCAAGGCGTCACCTTTAAAGGAAAGTTAATAATTTGCTTTAAGCTAGCGGTCACACTTTGGGATATGTAGAATGGCGCTTGGATATACTTCTCCCCTTCTATTCCAGTTTTCGAATGATAGATATTACAAAAAAATTTCAACCTGAGGTTTCGTTTCTGATCTTTCCCGTCTTGCCATTCAATTTTACATTTACTTTCCCTCAAGCTAAGTTGACAGTGATATTTACCTAATACGAATCGCACTGCCCTATTCTGTATGTTTGCGAGCGTATCAACCAGCTCTTTGGTGTAGGGATCCCAGAAAACACATGCGTACTCCAACATTGAGCGCACATGAGTAAAATACGGTTGTTCTATTAAGGTAGATGGAGGTTCGCTGAAATGTTATCTCAGAAGGCCAAAAACACGTGCAGCCGTAACTTTTGTGTTGTCAACGTGCTTATTTACCCTCTAGCGTCTCGTTAAATAAACTCCTAGTTATTTATATCTCCCGGTCATTCTTAAAGCAGTGTAATTTACGGTATACGTGTTCAATTGGAATGGAGGTTTTTTGTAAAGGGGACGTTAACACACTTTTTAACATTCAAAGACTTTTCTGAATAAGCACACAAGGATGTTATTCAATTAGAATCATGCTGCCAGTATTCGGAATCACGTTCATTTGCTATAGTCCTGTAAACTACACAGTCATTCGCGAACATTTTGAACAAAGATTTGAGGTCAATAGTAAATAGTAATAATATTTATATATAACAGAAAGAAAAGAGGGCCTGCAACTGACCCTTGGGGAATTCCTGAGGTCACGGGACCATATCCTGACTAACAACCATTGAGAGCTACCGACTGCTGTTTTAGAGAGATATACTCGGCTATCCATGCAAAAAACGATTCATTCAGTTTATAGCCCGCAATGTACTAACATGAAGTTGATATGAAACACCTCCAAATGCTTTGTTTTTCAGTACACAAAATACCTTAAGCTTATCTAATGCTAGAGCAAAATCGTGCGGGAACTCAACCAGCTGCGTTCAGCAAGAACAACCCGACGAAATCCGTGTTTGCTAGGATGCTGGCAATTATGCTCAAACAAATGAGTCGTTTCCGAAGTGTAGGCTAAGCTCACCTTCAAACACCGCACCTAAATTAACATCCAGGCTTCGTCATTCACAAGGCTCTGTTGTTAAGGCAAATTTAAAATAACACGTGTTTCTGAATAGACAGAAATAAAATATCATGATGCAGGGCACGAAATTGAGCCTACCAATGCACGAGCTTAGCCTCTTCTACGTTTATCACCAACAAAATAGTGCAACATTGTTCTTCGCAGTATTATAGTAAGAATTGCCGCAAACATGCGCTTTTGTGCGCCCTTGCCTTTCTTTGGTGGGGAGTCCTTGACATGGTGCCGGTTCAGCTCCTGTGTGGCGGCCGCTTGCTCGACGCCCTTTAAGGCCCCTTATTTTGGTGAATCACCGCCACCTCGGGTCGAATATCTCTGCCGGGTGGATGTCTCCAATGGTCTCCATTTCTTGAGGGGGCAAACAGCCTCGAGCTTATGCATCGACGAAGCCGGCGGGCGAGGCGTGGTAGCGGCTATGACTGGCGAGGCTTAGCTCACCCGTCGGTGTGGCACAGTCATCTTGTGTCAATAAATGGCATTCCGATGGCCTAAAATGTTCCCTGGTAATGTCCAGTGAGTCCTTGCACCTTGCCCGTTCACCTAGAACACTCATTACTGTTTGACAAATGAAGTTCGTTCATTTAAACCGTAGAAACACCGAGCGGATAAAAAACGCGTCTGCGTCATTCGGCTCCCTAACGGCTCTTTCTTCACCCAGGAAAAAACTGGTCCTACACCGGCGGGTCTCCTTCCAAACACGTCTGTGCATGAATTCTTGGCGCCCAGACCTGTGCCGTTGGTCGGCTGTACGCCGCTTACCGAAAGAATGACGTATAACCTAAGTCATCAGAGTGGTTTCTTGGGCGAGCTTGGTCATTCATCTCGGAGTACGCCCGAAATGAACAAGGACGAACGAAGTGAACGGGACATGGCGCCCCGTTCCCGTTCAGTTCGTCCGTTCATGTTCATTTCGCGCTTACTAACACGATGTATAACCTGAGACCTTACGTAGGCTGGTCTCCTCTTGAACACCGGTTGGCAAACATTCTGCGGCCGTTCGCTTGCCGTAATTGGGCCGAGGACCGCTAACCGAATAAAAAATGTACATTCTGGGGCCGTGCGTTGGCCGGTCTCCTGTATAACAGCGGTTACCCGAAGAAAACGAATATTCTACCACCGGCGCGCGGTTCACCGTTGAAAGAGTGAATGCGAGGCAGCCGCGCTCTGGCCTGTCTCCTTTCGAACACCAACTGGCAGAAGAATACGGACGTTCTGTGCCGATCGCTTGCCGTGCTTCGGCTGAACACCGCTTCCCGAAGAAAAAACGGATTCCCTAAAGCCGTACTTTGGCCGTTCTCTATGTCAACATCGGCAGCCGAAAGTGAACTGAATATCTGACAGCCGGGTAGCTGCCGTTGTGCGTCTGAACACGGGCGGCCGGAGAAATACCGAAGCGCTGGTTACCGAATGTTGGCCAATCATCGTATGATCAATGGCTGCCAGAACCTGGATGCTGGTCGGACATGCCAGAAAGCGGCCATAGACTGGCCGGTCTTGGGACACACTGTGCCGCCTGGGGTGCACAGGCCCCACCCAAGCTCCTGTGCACTCCAGTCCGTTCCAGCGCTCCAGCTCCAGCCCAGCTCCAGCAAGGCTATGGCAGGTTTGAAGCTAATATAAACCGGTTATAACCTTGCTGTAGCGGGTATTAAAGGATAGCTTGTGCACCTACCAGCAAATGGTTCTTATGTGGCGTGCGGGACAGTACACTCCCAACGAGGAGGCGGCGGTGTTGGGTGGGGGGGCGGGTGTGGAGGGAGGGTTTTACTTAGGGAGCACACTGTATATGGCTGCGGCCGGCGCCGAGGTGCCTGCCCGACAGCCGCCGCGTCGGCGGTACGGCTTTGTCTGCTTAAGCGACGGTTCTTTTAGGCCTGTTTTGGCGCAGCTTCATTGCAAGGCTTGATTAACTTGTTCGACAGCACCTCCTGGGTAACCCGGACCCGACGGGATTAAGTGGTCGTAGAGCAAAGATACGTTCAGGATTAGCCTGCAGGGCGAGAAACCAAAATGTAGAGAACACACGGAGACATCTAGCCGCTAGAGATACGCTACATTTGGTGCACTGCTTGCCACGAATGGGACTCCGTTTTCTAAATTGGTGAATACCGATTCGGTTGTGTTTGAAGATGTATTAGAATAGGCGAAAGAAGCAACTGGTTCTGATAAATAGCGGTTATAAAAGTTTGCTCAGCTTTCTCGCAATTCTCAAACTTACTAAACTGGGTAGTTTTAATCGGAATAAATGGGAACCACTGAGCTCACATGCCGAATTGCTTCGGTGTCTGCGCTTGTGTCGCGCGGTGGTGTAGCCTCGAGCTAGCACATCAGGATGGCAAGGTTCCGCTGTCTCACCCTTCAAAAGGCTCTCCTCTTAGTTTTCTTTTCCCCGACGCACGGCCGGGCTACAGCGGTGGCGTCCGCCGCTCTAGCTCGGCCGTGGCCGGCGCTGCTACCTTTGGGACGCCGCCCCCGCGAATTCATGCTAACGGCTGGCAGAATCTCTGGTTTCACTCTTTGTAGAGCCACGTGGGTTAATTCAAGTGACGTTGCATGGGCAAGTGTTGTGGGCGCCGTTCAAAGCTTTGCTTTCCAATCAACTTCACAGTGTGGATTGGAGCCAATTTTTTGTTGCCCACTTGATATTTTCTTTTTTCTTGAGGGTAGGTGGGAACACGTAATTTTTAAATGGTTTAAAAAGACAATCACGTGCCGTGATGCTTTTTGGCATTGCATGAATGCTGGAAGAGGAGGACCACTTGCATTATGTGCCTCCTAAAATACGGTTTGGCCAGAATCCCTTCGAACGGCCGTTGACGGATCCCCTCCTTTTTATATTTCTCTTCGGCAACAGTAAACACCGGCGTCTGACGAACACATCCCGAGACAGGTTCTTTCGTGATGTACTCTTTTCATGCCCCGCCCAAAAGCGCTGGAAAGGCTGTTTGTCCGTCGCACTCTGTTAACGAAATTCGCCCTTTCGGCTACTTGGGGTCATTCGACACTTGGCGGCTAGACTGAGAGCGTCGTTCTGGCCGTCAGCTGCCATGCTGTTCCCTGTATCGTCGGTGTTAAACTCTCGCCATCTAGTAAACCTGTGTAGTTTGGTCTCGAGCTCTTTGTCGTCAACACGGAGGCATCTCTTCTGCTCGCCGCTCATCCACCATGCTACCACTGCCTGACGGAGACGTCGGACCTGGGAACGGGGTCGCCTTCGCCAAAGTAACAATGGGTTGCGGACGCTGTTAAGCCTACGGGACCAGTGTACTCTCTGAGTGATGGTCTCCAGAAGCAACGTGCAGTGGCTTCATAGCTACAACTACTTCCACCAGGGGCCTTACGACCTACGCCGCAAGTTGCTCCCACCAAGACTGTATGAGTGCCCCGCTGTATCCACGCAACGACTAGTGACGCACTCTTTGCTTTCCTTGTGGCATCCCTCCCTCCCCCATCGAAAAATGCGTAAACGCGGCGCATGATGTGCTGGCAAACATTGCTCACCAGCGCTACTTTCGTCTTCTCGTGCAAGCTCTTGCTGGGAACTGTGACCTTTCGCCTTCACCGGGCTTTTTCTTTCACAGGCGTTGGCCGCTGCGCTGCTCGTATTCGGGAAATCGGGGACCCTCAAAGTCTTTGCCGCTTTACTCAATGAAGGTGAGACTTTTAGAAGCACCCGATATCAGCACTTATGTGGAAATAGATCATCATTCCACAGTAATGAGGCTACTAAGACAACCACGTTGAAGTTAGCCGTAGGGCGAGAGAACTGTGATTTGGGCGAGTTGATGAACGTTCATAATTTCCTGTCATAGCAGTAGTGCAGTAACCAATAACCGGTGATTTTATACGGCGGTGTCAGAAGAAATGAGATGGGGAAGTAAATGAAATCGAAAAGTAGGCTGTTCGGTATAAATTCATTATGATTAAACAGCGCAAATTAAACGGAAAGAGACAAGTACACAACTATTGCGCTCGTGTTGTGTACTTCTATCTCGTCCCGTTCAGTTTGCGCTGTTTAATTATAGTGAAGGAAATCAGACCCCCGCACGTGATAGGATATCTCGTTTAATGTCAGTTTGTTTACTACACTACGAGAAATTACAAAGAAACCTCAGCAAAAATCTCTTCCAGCAGTACAGCTGTCTGGCCCTGCAAAGTATCAAGACCGTATAGCCTTTGCATCAGATACCTCGTAAACTATACATGTATATTTAGAAAACACCCGGCACCAGGCGCGAAAAAGCTTGCTTCACTACTAAGCAGCAGTGAATTGCTCGGAAGACAATGTAAGCTGTCATGCAAAAAAAAAAAAGGCTGACGATTACAATATTCTCTAATACGAAATTTGTGCGCAGTCTGATATGCAGTCTTCGGGGTGACGATGCATGCCTGCTGCATCTCACGAAGTGATCGCGTGATACACGAGGGCGCGTAATATACTCTGGCGTTGATCCGTAGCGCGTCGCCACAGGGGACCATGTCTGGGAAAGACTCTGGCTATACTCCGCTTTCCCGCTCACTCCATCTTCGGTTGCTTCTTAGTTCTCTCGGTGACTTCGTAGCACATCGCCGCCGGAGGGTATTTCTCGCGCCGTTCGGCATACCGCCGTCCCCCTCACACTTTCCTCATACTTTCCTCCACCGCTTTCTTGATCGTTCTATCTCGTTTGTCTTCAGCGTCCCTTCGTTCGCTCGGTTACGACGAGGGACGACAGCGCCGTGAAACCACTTTAGTGGGCGCTTACGTGCTGCGCACAAAAATACATGAAGGCTTCATGGGGATTAGTTAATAGCATTTTCTTGGCGAAACTGTGGCATGTCAAGCATTACAGACAGACAGGACGGTTCCTTTATTGACTCCACATTGAAATGCTTACGCGTTCAAGGCAATCAACGCACGCTTCCTCTTCAAGGAGTTAGGTCAGTGGCATCCTAAGGAAGGTTCTCTTTTCTAGCTCGAAAACTACCTCTCGCATGAATTGGAGGTCGGCGTGCCAGAAGCCTTCCAAAAGACCGCCTGGCATGCAAGCTCGTAGCGCTAAATACGGTGACCCGGTTTTAGTTAGAGGCCTGAGCGTGGAGGAATGCTGACGTAATAACCGCGACTGCGGCGGAACGCTCCGACCGCGACGAATAACACCAGGTGGGCGCACGCCATCCGCGGGTAATCTTGATAGCAGCCATGGCGGCGCCCTAATTGAACAGATCCAGGTGTTCGACACTGGAGGCGGGAGGGTAATGGTGTGATACACTAAAAGCTAGATCAACAGAACACGCACGTGTACACACAACTAAAAATAAGCATTAGCCCAAACATTCCGCTCATCCTGCCCCAACCCCCCAAAAAAGAAATAAAGGAATAATAAGCCACCAAAAGTCTGCCGCGGAATGTTACCTTGCAGATGACTCCTGCGCCTGGGAAGCTAATCTAATGCTGTCTCGTTATCGCGCGTTCCTAGCCAACGCCAGCGTTAATCTCAGACCCCTGCGCAGCTCCAGGTGTTTGCTCTTGCGATATTTCTGCGACTGCTTGCACTTTTCCCCGTCTTGCTTTTATTCCGTATTGGGTATTTCGTTGCCCCTTCTCGCAAGGAAATTAGGGTAATTGTTGGACGTACCAAGAGTTCAACTGTTCCGTCTCTTTTTGTCCGCTTTCTATCTTAGTTTCTTTATATTGTTTGCACCCTTTTCCCACGCTTAATCGACCAGGTCCGGTCTGCCCTGAAAGCCTTGGGAGTGTTAACAAGGTTACGTCCCTCTTTGCCCTCTTTCTGGGATAAGTTTTCAAAGGCATGCGCCCTTCCTGTACTAGTATTCTGCGAGGGAAAGGACAGGTCGTGATTTTAAATAAGGAAGCCTTGGGGAAAATGGAGGAGGTATTATCAAGGTTAGCAGCAAAAGCCAGACATAAAAAGTAACTTTGGAACGCTGTCATCCCGTCACGATGGTTACGTTGCTAAGGCGAGGTGCTACTGTGCACGAGGCCGAGGTTTTCATCGACGAATGCGACAGTGTTTCAGAGCGCAGCTGCAGCTGCGATGTTATAGGATTTCCAGTCAAGAAGATGTCGTGCGACGCCACAACGCTTTCCGAAAAAGCCCAGGTTAAAGCATAGCCAGCCATGCCTTCCGATGCACTTGATTCTGAAGCGCTTGGCCCCACGTGCCCCCTCCTTTTCGCCCGAAGCTGATTTAGATGAGGTTGTTATTCGAAGCTTGAGGGCTTGGATTCCACCTGAACCACACAGATACCCACATTCTTTTTTTTTCCTTGCATTTTTAAGTTCCTATTTTTTCACACAAGAAAACGAACTACCTTTGCCATCCCTTTTTTTGGTGCCCTTGGCTCCTGCATTTCTTTTGTACGTTTACACAACGACCCAGTCCTTCATTATAAACATGCCACAAGCATAGCGAAGGCCTGGACAATGGCAGTTTTGTTGTGGCATGCAGCGTAGGAGGTTTTGCTGTCTGTCCACCGCTTTTGACACGACGTGAGCGCTCTAAACGTGCTGGGAAGCTCCCCTTCACCCACAAAGTTTCGCAGGAGCACTGGTGACCACCGGTAAATGGAGGGTACGCTTGATACACATAAATATTCCACGAGATTCACGGGTGTATACGGCCGCTTCTGCAGATCAGTTGGTAGAAAGGCGTAGGTGTTATTCCGGTGTTTCGGGTTCTGATATTTGCCTGAACGCATATTTTGCCACACTTTCCCTTTTTAAAGCAAAGCTTTATTACTTTCGTCCAGCGGTTTCGTCACGGACGCGCAAGTTCACCTTTCGACCGCAGACACACCACCGGCGACACACCCCTTGAAGGGTATCACGCGACTCGCCGGGCCCGCTGTCGGCGCTGCGCACAAGGCCCCGTTTTCAGTCGTTCTGCTCAACTAGCAGCGGTGGCCGCGGTGGATGCGGCCGATCAGCTGATAAGCAGCCGGCCAACCCCGTAGCCTCCAACGCATGCACCGCTGGGTCGTCTCGGGATTGCGCCCGGCGAAGAGAACGCCGCGTTCGCCGTGAATGAAAGCGAGGCCGGGGCTCCTTCTGTGAGCGTTGCGTGGGACCGAACGGCTTTGAGCCGTGATCGGCACAGCAGCTACATCAAAGGTTTAACCAAGCAAACCAAGACTCATCCAGACTAAGCCAAGCTTTCGCTTTGCATACCCAAGGTTAGCTGAGCTCAGCCGCAGCCATGATTCTTTTTTGTTCTACCACCTCGGCACTCCTATTTTCACGCAAAACGAGATGACATATACCTCCCTATGCTTTTCTTAGAGCCGTTGATAATTGCTTTCCTTTCAGATGAAATGATATCTACGTATATACTCCCTCGCTGTCTCCATGACGGATAGCAAAGTGAGGTCCATCTCTAATCTGCTCTGTTGTAGGCAAGCCTAGTTACCGAAACACATGTCCTAAACGTTGTAGAACTGTTTAGGTGCGACTGCATCTCATTCACTCGCCTTGTCCCTCCATACGGCGTTGTTGTTGTCCGTCCACACCCCTCCCCCATTCTCCCCGCCGCGCGAGCTGCGCTCTCCGCCGCACATACCCTCTCCTCTCCGATAGCGAACACTCTCTCGCGAGGGGGATTGGATTGGATCCGATTGGGTGGCTTGGCTTGGCTTGGCTTTGGATTTTATTGGATTAAAGTGGATTGTGTTGGATTTAGTTGCGTCATAGCCGCGCCACGTTGCGTCATAGCCGCGGTCGTTCCAGCACTGGTAAAATAAATAAAGAATACATCATACGCGTTCCTCACACGTTTCACGCAATTAGAGAATCAACCCAACGGAAACACCAAGTCAGCCCCCAAGATGCGTCGCATCTCCACAGGGTTCCCCTCGCGGGAAGGTGGGATAATGTTTTCACGAGTGCCTGACTTTTAACTCAAACTATTTTTGAGAGCTCTTTGCCCGCTTTTAGATGCGGCGCATCTCTTGCTCTGAGGCATGTCCCTCTTACGTCGTCGGCGTCCGTCCGCACGCCACCTGCGCATGCGCGACTCTCCTCCGTTCGTCTCTCCCACACACAGCTGTGCGCAAAACTCTGACTCCGTCGCATTAGCATAACGACAGCTGGCGCGCTTGATTGGCGCGCGCTTCGCTGCGTTAACGCTGCGTTAACAGCTGCTCCGGTGCGCATGTGCGCGCATGCGCGACTCTCTCCCGCGGTCTCCTCTCCTTCAAGCGTGTGCATATAAAGCGGGTATCGCTCCGCGGCGGTTCAGTCAGCGCTCGCTCTCGTTCTTTCGACATCGACGACGATGAAACCAAGATTCGACCACTGCTGCGGCAACCGCTCACTGTGCACTTTACTGACCATAAAGTTATCATTCTTAAATGTAATAACGAGCTGGGTGGTGGTCGCTAAAAACACGTGTACTCTCTCATTTCGCGTATGCATGCGCCGCATCACACCAGGGTTCCCTCGCGGGAAGATGGGGGGCAGTTTTTCAATCTAATGTCGATTGTGTGTGCGTGTGTGTGTGGGCGCGTACGCGCGTGCGTGCTAACAGTTTGCCGTCGAGGAGTAAGCCATCGCTGTGGGGCGGCTTTCCTTAAGGCACCATCAATCAGCGTTCCGCAAAAATCACGACGCAAAATCGGCAGTGCTATACGCCCGTTTTTATTTTTTTCACTTTGGCATAGAATTAAGGTTCAGCTTGGTGTTTTGTGTCTTGAAGCGTACAGCTGCCGTTCGTGAAAATTAATTGGAGCACGGTCTCGTAATTTTAGGGGATTTTGCTTCTTCCAGAAACTGCCTGGCTGCATTGCTGCGCGTTTGAAGAGTACTCCTCCCCAATAGAAAAAGCTTGCTGTAAACCGGTAATGGCTGTCATAAAGACAGTAAGAGAAATATTTTGTGATATTAACAAATCCTTGTTCCAATTGCTCATGACAGCACCTGTACCTGGGATATACGGTACACCTTAGAGGAGGGATATATATTATTATCAATATTAAGGCAACGTAGGGCATTTTATTTGCTGTGAAAAAGCAGCTGTCGCAACCGGTAACCGCACCCTACACTTGGTCGTCAGTGGCGCAACACCTAGGCCATAGCGGCGGTTTCTCGCCATATATCCGCCGCGAGAAAATAGCGGTTGCCAGTTAGCAGCCTCCGTGCTGTTGCGGGTAAGTTGGGAAAATAGTGCAGGGATAAAAAATACGAAAAGTAAATCTGACTCAGCCAGCCTTATCGGTAGAACCGGGTAGCGTATCGTCGGAGTTAGCCTTCGCCCACGAAGGGTTTCGGCCCCCCGTGGGAAAAGCGACGTCTGAACGCCGGCGGGAATACATGGTCAGTTACGAAATACTGCGACGGAGAAGAAAGTGATCCTCCACAAGTGCGGGACGTAAGTATTCCGAAAGGCTTAGGCAGCGGAAGCCGGGCAAGTCGTTTTCGGCCCAAGAGACGGGATCCCGTTTCGGGGGCTTCCGTTGCACGCGCCCTCCGAGATTTTTGCTCATTTACC